>JAOANR010000294.1:0-188394 GCA_030278955.1 Hygrophila difformis
ATCGCCATAGGATCGAAAATGTGGTAGGATCGCAGTGGGATCGGTAGGATCGGAGCAGGATCGTAGGATCGCTGAGCGATCCGATCCTACCCCCTTTGGTTTTTTTTTTTTTTCGGAGCAAAATTACTTATTATCTATAACTCTTTGTGATTTTGGTCATGATGTTATTTTTGTCAATTTTATTTAATATTTCTTTGCATATATTGAACTCAAAATTATTGGGTTATGTGTCAGTGTTTAACTTCTATTGGATCATTAATAAGCATATAATTAACTATCAAATTCTTGTTAAAAATTAATCTAAAATATAGTATATTTTTAATTATACATGTAACCAGTTTAGTGAGATAATTTACAAATATTAATTTTTAAAATATAAATAATAATTTGATAGGATTTTAGGATCCCAATTCGATCCTATAATCCCGATCTTGCAAAATTAAAAACGATCCTAATTAGGTTACCGCTAACCTTTTATTGAAAAGTTTCGATTATCCCAACAGAAATTACGCTGAATTTATGGCAACGAAACCCCCATCCCCATGTGAGAAGAAATGACAGGAAATTAAGCCAGCCCCGGCCCCCACCCCACCCCCCAGTCCCGAAAGAACCATTCCAACACTGTAGGGCAGCTCCTAAAACAGTACTATAAATAAACAGTGAGGAAAGCACAGTAACCCTGACAGAACTCGTTAGGCTCATCAATGGAAGGACCCTATAGCTAATTAATAATACTAGTACTACTAGTGACCAAATGGAGTTTAATTGGTGCTCTACAAAACCAAGGGCTATTGATGAGCTTTCCACGATCTGTAACTACATATACTACAATACAAGTACACAATCAAACACCAACAACAGCCAACAACAGGCAGCAGGATCAGTAATTTGCATCCATCTTGTCAAAAAACAAAAAAAAAGGAAAAAAGAAAAAGGAAAAAAGGAAAAAACAGAAAATAGGGGAACCAATGCTCATTATTGTTCATACATGTGGATGCCCATTCTCCAACTACCTCTCTATTTTTTCATTTAATTTGTGCTGCCTTTTGGGATTTACTACATTTATCTTTGTACATATACTACATTAGTGTTTTTTTTTTTTTCCCTTTAATTTCTTCAAAGTCCAGTCATGTCCATCACAATTCACAACATAGCTAGCCTAGCCTTTTGTAGATCAGTGAAAACTCTATCTATATATAAACACATACAGACATGGATACACAGATCATAACCGATGACATTGTCAACGCCAACAGTGTGTGATTGATGAACATAATTGTACGCACTTTTGTATATTTGAGTTTTGACATTGGTATGCTTAAAGAGGCAAGTGTAGCTATGTAGGTTGGATTTTCTTTCTGCAATTTCCCATGATGTAAGGGAATAGCTAGGTAGGGGGGGTGGAGTGGGGTTAACAGCTCAGTAAAGGGGAATTTCAATTGAATTCTCTTAGTGGAATTTAGAACCCTAATAAGTCTGTAGTCTAGCTAGGGTTTGTGAAATTGTGGTTTTTCTGTAGTTGGCTTGGCCCCCCACTTGGCTGCTCTCGCCTCGCCTGGAAATTTGTTTAGATGATGGTTGACGTCAACAGTTATCTTTTCTACTCATCAGTTTGGACATCACACCCTGTTTAGCAAATACTACTACTAGTACTTGCCACACTGTAATTAGCTGCTAGGTTAAGGCCAACCAGTAGCTAGGGGCATTCTTGTAACTTCCACCACTTACATTCTTACAATAATTAAATCATGTAGAGACAGACAGTGAGACACTATGGCCCCGAGTTGGCACCCATTCTTGATTGGTGTCTTGCCCGTGTGTGGATTCTCTGGGGGCCTCAGCTCTTGGATTTGCTCAATCTTAACCTACCGTTATAGTTGTAAATTAAACACACTCCACCCCACCTTGTTCTTTCTTAGATTATCTTTAACCATGACCATCCCAACCACCCAACCATCCAATCATCTCATTTTTTAATTAATTTCTCTCTCTTCCAACTCATAAATATTCATCCCAACCCAACCACCTCAATTTTACATACTTTAACAGTAATCACCCAACCATCCAACCATCTCATTATTTAATTAATTTCCCTTTCCTCCAACTCATCAATATTCATCCCAACCCAACCACCCCAATTTTACATACTTTATCAATAACCCACTCAATTTTTCCTTTGTTTCTTTGTTGCTTGTATTCTGGCCTTCTGTGGTTTTGCAAAAAAAAAATAATAATAACCACCCAACCATCCAAGTACTATATTATTATTTTAATTGATATAATTTTATATTATATTGAAATATAAAAAAAATTAATGTATCAAAAATATAAAATATTTATCTTATTTATAAAGAATAAAAATCTAAAATATTAATATATTTTTATTTTATGAAAAATTAAAAATGAGTTAAATATATCAAAATTGATATATTGTGTATTTAATAAAAATATAACAAGAGTGGTCTCTATTTGTAGAGAATGAAAAATTATAAAAATTTGGTATATTTTTTATTTATATAAAAGATATATTTATTTTATTATATTAAATTAAAAGAATCATTTGACCAATGGGTGGTCTCAAAGTTGGGCAAGACCAAACATCCAAACCCAACCACCATCCATTTTTCCTTTTTGTTTTTTAAATAATTGATTATGTGGGTTGAGGGTTTACGGTTTAAATAATAATGATGTGGCGGTTAGGTGGGGTGAGAATGGTCATTGATGGAGGTAGTCTTATAGTAGTATGCAATTTAATGTTTTTATAACACACCTGGCTCATATCCTCGGTCTCTTAGATTGGTTTTGTTAAAAGGATAATCCATTCACATTAACGTAGTATTCAAATTATGCACATTTCTTTTAAGTTGTATATAAATAAAAATTATAAATAATTGCCAACCCACGATAGGTTTTGATGATTAATATTGTTTGATGTTGGCAACTATTTTTCATGTACTTCTTACGTTTCTTTTTAAGTGTTATGGACCCATATTTTATTCACTCTAATACATTTTTTTTTTAATTCTTGATAATTTAAATTGCATACAATTAAAAATTATGAAAAATTTGATGTTCTAACTCTATGAGATTAGACGAATCCAACAAGATCCCACTTGACTATATTTTATCTTATATAATTGTATTAAAAAGTTGAATCAAAGTTACTGAATGAACAGTGACCAGACCTGATGAGGATAATATCCGATAGAATTTTTATATATATGGATAGATTTTAATAGCTGTATCTTTTCATTTATTCTTTGAATTATTGCTCCCTTTATCATGGGATCTTGTACTTCCTATATGTATGTAATTTGTTCTCCTTCTCGGCAATATAGAAAAGAGGATTTCACATTGTTCCTTCCTTACATGGTATCAGACTTTGAGCACCTCCCAACCCTACTTCTTTCTCTCGCCGCTATCACCATATCCATCCCTATTCTTCTTGATTTTTGCCATGGCTTCTTCCTCCTCTGAATCAATTCCCATTACCACCATGATTCACATGGTCACTATTAAATTAACCTCTTCAAACTATCTTCTGTGGAAACGGCAGATCATGCCAATGTTAACCTGTTTTGATCTTTTAGGGCATGTTGATGGGTCTTCCTCCTCTCCTCCACCCACTGTCCAAGTGAATGACAATCCCGCTCCAAATCCAGAGTTCGTATCTTGGCAAACCACTGATCAGAAACTTCTCGGGGTTATTTTCTCCTCTCTCTCGGAAGAGGCAATGGCCGAAGTTGTTGACTGTACGACTGCTCGCGCTGCTTGGCTTTCTCTTGAGGCAGCCTTCTCTCACTCTTCTCAATCCCGTGCTCATCAACTCCGCGAAGAGTTGCTTTCACTTCGTCGGGGCACGATGTCTGTTCAAGATTATGGAAAAAAGTTCAAAGCCCTCTGTGATCAACTCTCAGCGATTGGAAAACCCGTTGAAGAATCAGATAAAGGTCATTGGTTCCTGCGGGGTTTAGGCGTCCAATTTATGAACTTTGCGGATACCCGCATGGCCATGTCGCCTGTTCCATCGTTCACTACTCTACTGCATCAAGCCATTCAATTTGAGCTTATGCATCGCTCCATGGATGATGGTTCGGCCACCTCGACTCCTGCTGCCTTTGTTGCGACATCCACTCCCCGTCGTGGCAACCACAATTTCCGTCAGTCGCAACGCCAAGGCGCTCCACAGCGTTTTAACTCTAACTCTGGCCGAGGAACTCAGAATCCAGGTCGTGGTTCTTCGGGTTTCTCCTCAGGTTTTCGCCGCCCGCCACGGTGTCAAATTTGCAAAGGAGAACACTACGCCGATAAATGTCCAATCTTTCTGAACCGCTCCTCCAATGACACTGTTGATCTTACACAAAGGTTTCCTGATTCTTGCAACATTGCTGATGCCACATCTCCCTCATTTTCTGATTGGTATGTCGATTCTGGAGCATCTACCCATGTGGCCACAGAACCAACTGTTCTTGATTGTGCAGCACCATACAATGGTAATCACTCAGTTATTGTCGGTAATGGTAACTCTCTCTCAATATCTCATATTGGTTCCTGCAATCTAAATTCTAATATTGGTCTTAATGAGGTGTTGGTTGTTCCCAAAATGACAAGGAATCTCTTGTCCATAAGTAAACTAACTCGGGATTATCCGGTTGATGTTTTATTCTCTGATAATTCCTTCTTGATTCAGCATCGTCAAACCAGGAAAACTCTAGCCAGAGGAAGGCAGGATAATGGACTCTATCTGCTCGAAAATAAGCCGGTGATCTTCCATGCTGATATAGCTCCCTCTTCGAAGAAAGCTAGCTTTAAATTATGGCACTCACGTTTGGGGCATGTCCCATTTTCAGTTATTTCCATGTTGAATAAGTCTGGACACTTATCTGTTACTTCTTTACTACCAAATCCTGACATTTGCTCATCTTGCCAATTGGCCAAAAGCAAGAGATTATCTTTTAATTTGAACAATAAACGTGCATCTACTGTTTTGGCACTCATTCACTGTGATTTATGGGGGCCGGCTCCAGTTACTGCTATTGATGGTTTTCGTTATTATGTGGCATTTATTGATGATTTTTCTAGGTTCACATGGATATATCCAATGAATGCTAAATCAGATTTCTATGAAATTTTTGTCCGTTTTCATTCCTTTGTGTGCAATCAGTTTGCAACAACTATGAAAGTTTTCCAGAGTGATGGTGGAACCGAATTTATCAATTACCGAGTACGTGATTTTATGAACAAGCATGGCATTCATCATCGTGTGTCTTGTCCCTACACACCTCAACAGAATGGGAGGGCAGAGAGAAAACATCGCCATATTGTTGAAACTGGATTATCTATGATGTTCAATGCTAATGTCCCGTCAAAATTCTGGTTTGATTCCTTTGCTACTGCAACACACATTATCAATCGCTTACCATCCTCAGTTTTGAACATGAAGTCGCCATTTGAGGTTCTCTTTAATATTGCTCCAGATTATTCTTATTTCAAAGTTTTTGGCTGTAGAGTTTTCCCATACTTACGGGACTATGCAGCGGATAAACTCGCTCCACGAAGTTCACCATGTATCTTCCTAGGCTATAGCACTATCTACAAAGGGTTCCGGTGCTACGATCCTGTTTCTACCCGTGTCTTCACAACTCGTCATGCAATATTTGATGAGCATTTTTTCCCTTTCTCCAGTGATGCTCAACCTGTACAGATTCGTGCATCTTCCTTAAGCCAGAAATGCCAAATGCCTGATTGTACAGCCCCATGTAGTCCTCCAACGTCGCCACCAGTTGTTGCTCCTTCTCCTCATCTCGAGCAACCACCTGATGCTGCTGCTGCTGGTGATGAGCCTCATCATTCTGATCAACCACCTGATGCGTCCAATGCCGCTCCTGAACCCACTAGCGACGACGACTCAGCTTCGCAACCACTTGCCCACTGCGAGAATCAACATGCTGGTATGGGACATCACATGATTACTCGATCAAAGAACGGGATCTTCAAGCCAAAATATCCTGTACATCTTGCCACTACAACACTTCTCTCAACTTTGTCCTCAACAGCAGAGCCCCGTGGTTATAAGTCAGCCCTGAAATCTCCTCATTGGGTTGCCGCTATGAACGAGGAGATGGATGCTTTGCGTGCAAATCACACTTAGGATTTGGTTCCTCCACCATCAACTGCTAATATTGTTGGCTCAAAGTGGGTTTTCCGTACCAAGATTCTTCCAGATGGCTCAATTGATCGATATAAAGCACGACTTGTGGCACAGGGTTTCACGCAAATACCAGGAATTGATTTCAGTCACACGTTCAGCCCGGTGATTAAAGCAGCAACTGTCCGAATCATTCTTGCTCTTTCAGTCCATAATGGGTGGCCATTACACCAATTGGACGTGAAAAATGCATTTCTAAATGGTGTTCTTTCTACGCCTGTTTTCATGAGGCAGCCCCCCGGGTATGTCGATCCACGATTTCCAGATCATGTTTGTCGTCTCAAGAAGGCACTTTATGGTCTCCGTCAAGCTCCGTTGGCATGGTTTCAACGCTTCAGTTCTTTCCTATTCAAGCTTGGGTTCAAACAAAGTCAGTGTGATCCCTCATTATTTTTTCTTCGTCAGAAGTTGGGAGTTGTTTATCTTCTTCTATATGTGGATGATATTATCGTCACTGGAAGCAATCCGACTATGCTTCACTCTTTCATAAGCCGAACTTCAGACGAATTTAAGATAAAAGATCTGGGCAAGCTCAGTTACTTTCTAGGCCTGGAGGTTTCTTACACCGACCATGGACTTTTTGTTGGGCAAACGAAGTATGCATATGACATTCTTGAGCGGGCTGAACTCATAAACGCTAAACCCGTGGGAACTCCCTTGGCCGCGGGCGTCACCTTCACGACCGCCGGTGAACCTTCCATGAATCCAACTCAGTACCGGTCACTTGTTGGAGCTTTACAATATCTTACCGTTACTCGCCCGGATTTATCTTACGCGGTTAATCAAGTTAGCCAGTTTTTGCAATCACCTACTGTGGATCATGTACTAGCAGTAAAGCGGATTCTACGTTATGTTAAGGGGACATTACACTATGGTCTTTCCTTCACATCTCGCCGAGATTTTTCTTTAATTAGTTACTCGGATGCTGACTGGGCGAGATGTCCTGACACTAGAAGGTCCACATATGGTTACTCAATTTTCCTTGGGGGGAATTTAGTGTCATGGAGTGCCAAAAAGCAACCAACTGTTGCTCGCTCCAGCTGTGAATCCGAATACAGGGCGTTAGCAAACACGGCTGCAGAAACTATGTGGGTTTTCAACCTTCTTCGTGAACTTGATGTTCCCTCTTCAACACCGGTGTTACTATGTGATAACAAGAGTGCAGTATTCTTAAGTCAGAACCCGGTTGCCCATAAGCGTTCCAAGCATATTGACATTGATTGTCACTTCATCCGGGAGTACGTTTCCGCTGGCAAGATCGAAACTAGGTTCATTCCGTCTTCATTGCAACTTGCTGATATTTTCACCAAGAGTCTCCCTCGACCAGCCTTTGAGATGATTCGCTCCAAGCTCTGCGTTCAATTAAATCCCACGCATCGCTTGAGGGGGGGTGATGAGGATAATATCCGATAGAATTTTTATATATATGGATAGATTTTAATAGCTGTATCTTTTCATTTATTCTTTGAATTATTGCTCCCTTTATCATGGGATCTTGTACTTCCTATATGTATGTAATTTGTTCTCCTTCTCGGCAATATAGAAAAGAGGATTTCACATTGTTCCTTCCTTACAAGACCCCATATGTGCACTTAAAAAGGAAGCGGATGTAGGATTTGGTTAGGAATTTATTTTTTAATTTTAAAGCATGACTAATTTTTTTTTTTTTTTTGGATAAGCTAAAGCATGACTATAAACCTTCATTGCAATTAATATTTTGAATTGTGAGGCGTGCTGTAACTTAAGTTATGGTGTAATAAGAAAAAAGTAAATGAGAGGATCAGAGGACAATGAATTTGGAAGCACTTTGCCATTTATGGAGGCTGTGACATGAAACACAAATTCACACAAAACAAAGCTCGCAGGTGAGAAGAGGAAAATGCTAATCAGTGTATGTATGTATGTATGCAAGTAATAATGGTAGTAGTATCAGTGATGGATAGTGAGTTGTACTAACAGCAGCAGGATGATCGTATCCTTTTTCCATGACAAAAATTAAGGCCCTTTTTAATTTCTGAGGATCGAGAAAAGAAATTTATTAATGAGTGTGGGTGTGGGCTAACTGTCGAAAATGGCGTTGATCATTTCCAAGAAATGTCAGAGAGATATATATCTGTGATCTGTTTGAAGTAGTAAGCATAGCATTGCGATGAAAGATCATGACAGATATAATACGTACTGTATTGTACTACTAATTCTGTATGCATATCCTCACAACTCACGAGTCAGGACTCATCAGGCCTAACTAAATACTCCATCTATATAAGCAAGACTCTGTCTCTGTCCTTCCTGGAGTCGGGTGTCGAGACACACACATTTTATACTCTCATCTCATCTCATATACTACTAGTAATTGGTTGCCCTTCTCAAACCGTACACTTTTTTGTAATGTAAGCCCTACATATATATATATATATACTGCCATCTATAGCTTCAGAAGTCACTGACCCAACCTCCATGTTTGAATTCATCTTTGACTGCACTTTCTCTTTTGAATTTCTTCCCCCTTATATTTATAAAACTACACACTTCTATCTTTATCCAAAAAAAAAAAAAAAAAAAAAAAAAAAAAAAAAATCTAGGAAATGCTAATGGATTAGGTGGGATTTAACGGACAAAATTAAATGCGTACTACTGATCCATCCTCGACAAAGCCCAAACGAGTTACATATTATTGTCCTGTCCCATAAAGAAATAATTTAATAATGAGGCCGAATATAACTGGCCCGGCCCATATATGATATCTAATTAGGGCCATGAAAAATAAATTACTATATGGCCCAATAAAAACGGCCTTATTGGGGTATTGGGCTTTATAAGAAGAAGAACTGAAATTTTTTAGTAATGGGCCTTGGACAACATCCGTTATGATTCCTGCCATTTCTTGGGGTTTGTATAACTGTACGTTTTCAATTTCCAATAAGCTGTTTTGTATTCTTGACTGGTGTGAGTTATACGATTGCTTGGTAACAACCGATTATGTACATTTGGTGTTTAGGTTTTACGTATGTAGGTTGATTATTACTCCAGTCTTTAATTTTGCCACGAATTACTCCAGTCTCCATACAATATTTTGTATGAACAAAGTTTTGGAGGCAAACACATACACATTACACATTTACACAGGAACAAAATCCACAGCTGGGAACCAAGTCTCTAATCCAAAGTAGACAAGAAAGCACCTTATGTATTATGCAGTGCAACAATTCTAAAGTTGTACCACCAAAGTACTAGTAGTAATTTCCAGGGAAACCATTTGAAAAATTAGTCTCCCCAAGCCCAACTCCCAAGTCGAACCTCGCCTCCAGAAATTTAATTAATTTCACTATTACAAAAAAAAAAAAAAAAAGAAAAAAAGTCACTCTGCTAATATCTGTGACTTTAATAAGTTACTACCTAACTCGAGTAGTACTGAACATGGAGTTTCCGTTATACCACCACTATTCATTCAAAGTAGTTGAGCTCCGGAGTACGTCTGCCCGAACGTCCATCCCGCCGGCGCCACGTTGTTCGAGATGACCGTCCGACCGTCGCTGGTGGTCACCTTGAACGACAGGCTTTGCCCGTTCAGATTCGCGTTGCTCTGCCAGTTCTGGCCCCAGTTTCTCGACATCGCCTGCCACCATGTGCTCGACCCCTTTATCGCCGCCGCGTGGACGTCGCCGGCGCCGCCGACGTTGGTTATGAGTACCAGGTTGAAATAGGAGTGGCCGTTGATCGTGAACCGTATCCCCCCTCTTCTCTTGCAAGGAACCCTAATTAATTAACAGAATAGAGACGGATTGTAAATTAGTAAATAAGAGAGCAGACAGCAGAGACAGACTTTAAATAAATTAATTGATTGATTGAATTGTTTTACTCCTATTTAATTATTTTTACCGGCGGTAAGAAACGGGGACGATTCCGGCCTTGTACTGGGCAATGCGGAGGAAGACGGGCTGCGCCAGGTCGAAGTGATGGAGCGGCGGGTTGCACCAGCCGCCGGCGTCGTTGGGCAGGGCGGGATTCGGCGGGCAGAAATTGGTGGCGGTGACGAGGATGGATCCCGGCAGGCACCACTTGGCGTCGCCGGCGCAGCGGATCTGGAAGCAGGAGCCGCAGCTGAGGCCGCTGTTGAAGAGGGCTGTACTCAGCGCCGCGGTGTTTGTACCGTAGCCTTGGCTGTACAAATTCCCATACCCACAGGCACCACCTGTGTAATGCAGGAATTTTTAGATTTATTATTCTAAATCTAAAATTAGAATAAATGAAACAAACAATAGTATGTACTATGTATGTAGTACTAGTATTTTGGTTCGCTTACCCATTGTTCCGGCGGCGTCAGCACCACCGTAGAAGGTTGCGTGGGCATTGATCCAGGCGCCGCCGCCGCCGCCGCCGACACCGCGGCCCCTTGCGTGGACGTTGGTAGCCATTAGAAGAAGGGCGAGGATTGCAAGAAGATCCATTTTTGGTGAGGTAATAAAGGGAAATAGTATATTGGTAATAAATTGGGAGTAAGTACGTTAGAATGGGAGGGGAAAAGAATGCAGAGTGCGTATAAATTTCAGTGTTGAGTTGGGCTATAAATAGAGGTCAACAAACAACGAACTCTTATCTCCCAATTTTAATTATATCGAGGAAATAAATAAATGGGATTACGTAATTCATAATTAGTCTTGCCCCATCTTTTAATATCAGAATGTAGTAATTTTTCTTTTATAATATAGTATAAACTAGTATATGTATTTTAGATGAGGAATGAGTTTAGAATCTATAATTTGTAATTTGGAGTTTGGTATAAAAAAAAAAATCTAAATTCAGATAATTTTGAATATTACTCCTCCATTCATATTTAGATGACTTTTTAAAAATAAAAAATTATTCCAAAATAGTTGTTGGTTTATGTATTTATGCTTAGTTTTTTTAATGTTACCCATGGTTTCAAATAAATGTTATTTCTAAACATTTATCACTAAAGGTTTAGTACTTTATTGCGCAAAAAATAAAAATTTAGAAGGTGTTTTTTTGGGGGTAAACAATAAAATTTTATAAGTTAATTAGACTAAACTATTTAGGAATGGAGGGAGTAGTATTTATATTAGAATTTTGAGGTTGGTTTCAAAAGTTAAAAGTAAAACTATGTACTACATATGTTTTTCAATAACAACTCTATTTCTGTATTTTATGCAATTTAAGATATGTATTTAAGTCATAATAACTTAAATTGTATATAATTAAAAATTATAAAAATTTAATATTCTAAAACTACGTTATTAGACGAATTTAATAAGATCTCACTTGACTATGTTTTATCTTATATAACTACGTTAAAAATTTAATCAAAGTTATCCAATGAATAGTAAACACTATACAAATAGTGCAATTATATCAAAACGGAGGAAGTAATGTTTAGAATTTAGAAATTATTTTAATAATTATTTAAATATAGTACTGTATTTGTTTCTATCCTAGGTACTATTTAACTTTAAATTTAAGCTTGTCTAAATTTAAAATTAGAATATCTGGAAAAGAAAAAAACAAAAAAAACAAGAAAAACTACATTAGAATAACTGAGACAAACAATAGTACTGTGTAATGGGGACTGAGATTTGACTCAAGTGGTAATATTCTATGCCTTCCAATTATTGGGCGTTCAATTCCCACTCGACCTCCTATCCATCCCATTTATCCTCTTTGTAATTTGTGTAGCTTAGCTTCCTGCACACTTTTGACAATACATAAGTGTCAATCTTACCCAACCAAAAAAAAAAAAAAAAGTACTCTGTAATGTAGTAGTCGGTTTCATCGGTGATCCTATATGTTATGTCCTTATAAAGGATAAAAACAAATACGACTACTCCTATTTCATTCTAATAATTTTCTATCTTTTTTTTTAAAAAAAAAAAAAACGTACTTTTGACCTTGAAAATAATTAAACCAATGTCGTCCAATTAATTACACTCAAGTTTTAATAATGTGCAGTGATTCATTTAACTTGGGATTAAAGGGACATTAACAAAATTCACATGATCAATATTAGGGTATTATTCAATTGTAAAAAGAACTGTCAATTTCCTATTCATGCATGTGCAAGAAAATGATGAATACTACATGCCCTCAGGGTAAGGCCCATTTCCTCCTTTTCTTTAACTGTTTTGTTTTTTTTTTTAAACGTAAAACTTATTATTATTATTATTATTATTATTATTATTATTATTATTATGGGAAATCCTAGTTAAATCCCTCTATGTTTAAGTTATTTTAGTTAAATCCCCACATACATTTAGTATTATGTATTAGTACCTTTTTGGAAAATACATGAAAGTTAAATCCCCATTACATTAAAGAAAAGAGAAAACAATATAAATAGGTAAAATTACAATTCTAACCCCACTTTTGGCTGCCAAAAGTAGATGATTTGATGGGTAATCATTACTTCTCTCTTCTTACATACTCCATCCGTTTTTAAATACTAGGGGTGAAAGCAGTATGTTAAATATCTGACCGATCCGATGCCGTATCCAATTATGTTCGAATCCGAATCTGTTTTCGACTATCCGGCCGGATATTTCAATATTCGGATCCGAATCCGAATCCGTATTTTAATATCCGCATTCGTATTCGTATCCGAAAATATCTGATCGTATCCGAGAATATCCTACCGTATCTGAAAATTGATAGGATATTATCCGTATTTTAAATATGAATATCCGAGTATATTAATATATTACTCCCACCGTCCCACTTATAGTATCCCAAAACTTTTTGGCACGGTATTTTATGTGGGGATAGTTAGTATTTAATGTAGGGGTAGATTAATATTTAAAGTGGGGGTAAATTAGGAATTTATGTGATGTGATGGTAATGAGTTTGAATTTTTAATTTATTTATTTATGTGAAATGTGATGGTTGTGTGTTTGAAATTAATATTAGTATTTATTTATTTATGTGATGTGATGGGGGTAGGTTTAGTGATTAATATATAATTATTTACTAAAATAGAAATGGGACAAAGGTGTTGGGACGACCAAAAGAGGAAAGTGAGACATAAATAATGGGACGGATGGAGTATTATTTAATAATTAAAAATTATTAATAATTAAAAAAATATCAAATTTTCAAAAAAGATTATAAAAAGTATCTGATAATCTGTATCCGATTGAATCCGTATCCGTCGTATATCTGTCCTGTATCCGTACTGTATCCGTAATCCAAAATATTCGAAACCGGATTCGTATCCGGCCCATCCGTATTTGATACCGAATTCGACAAAAAACATATGGATAATATCCGTATCCGACACCACCGAATTGTGAAGAGGATAATGGCAATAATAGTGAGTTTGTGCTGCCCTGAGATGTGAGGGTGCAACCGGCCGTAGGAAGAAAAAACATATACCATCCCAAGTCCAGACAAGCAAGGTTCAATGTGGCCTATGCCGACGACGTGGGCATAACCGCGCCACGTGCAAAGAGGCATACAAGTTCATTGCCTGAATGACAGTTGCACAGCACAATTTTTGCACACATGTTGCATTTTTGCACCTTTTTTAGCTAGTGTGGTGTTTTACGCTGACTGGAGTGGTATTATTTTTGGCTGGTTTCATTGTTTGAAACGGTCCGTGTTCTGGATTGTTTCAAGATGTGATACCAATTTGATATAACAGTGGAATGATGTATTGTTAAGTGGACAGTTGTGTGTGGGTGTAATATTTTGTATGAAATGTTTTTTTATATGGAATGTGGTTATTTTGTCGTATGCAAAGATGATATTTATATGGTATGTGGTTTTGAGCAATTGTGTGTGAAACTAGTGTGCAAACATACTCAGTTGGCACAGTGATGTTGGTGGTTTTAACAGTGGTGTTCAAGCTACAAGTATGTAGTGTTAATATAACTGAAATGTGTTGTTCGTGTGTTTTCAGAAGTCGTGTATGATTAGCACCTTTTTGGATATAAATGATATAACACATCTATTTCTAAAGAATCGGGTTCACCTTGAACTACAACTAATAGGGTTTTGGAAACGGGAAGGTTCATCCATGGATGAAATCGATGAAACCAACACATTTAAGCTATTACTTTGGAGGAAGATCAATGCTTAAATGTTATGAATAGGGCTCACCTTGAACTACAACTAATAGGGTTTTGGAAATGGGAAGGTTCATCCAGTGGAAATGAGATTGTTCATCTAGTAGCTGGAATCGATGAAACATACAATCCTAAGCTATTTCCAACTTTGAAGGAAGATCAATGCTTAAACACGATGAATCGGGTTCACCTTCAACTAAAACTCGTGGTACGTAGTTTTAGAAATGAGAAGGTTCAACTAGTGGATCACATCGATGAAACATACAATGTGAAGCCATGCAAACTATAGTACCGGAAGATCAATGCTTAAATGTTATGAATCGGGTTCACATTGAACTACAAGGAAAAGGGTTTTCGAAATGGAATTGTTCACCTAGTAGCTGGAATCGATGAAACATACAATCATAAGTTATTTCCAACTTTGAAGGAAGATCAATGCTTAAACACGATGAATCGGGTTCACCTTAAACTACAACGTGTTTAGTTCATGGGATGAAATACCACAGTTAGAATCAACAGCAACATACAAGCACTGTTGTTGACACTACCATACCATCGAAGAACAACACACCTTTATCCTAAAACACGACAGTTGTAAACAACGAAAATGTTGGGGTTCTCCAGAAATGATGAGCACCACAGTTCTAAACATGGGTCTATACATGCAAGGTCAAGTGTGGCCTATGCACGCCGGGGGCACAACCGCACCACATACAAAGTGGCGTACAAAACGACTGCCTGAATGACAGTTGCACAGCACAGTTTTTGCACATACGCTTCATTTTTGCACTTTTTTGAAATACTGTGGTGTTTATCCACTGACTGGAGCGGTATTATTTTGAATTGTTTCATTGTTTGAAACGGTCCTTGATCTGGATTGTTTCAAAATGTGATACATTTTTTATGCAACACTGGAATGATGTACTGTAAAGTGGACAGCTGTGTGGTTGTAATGTTATATTTGAATCGATTATTTATATGGAATGTGGTTATTGTGGTATATGCAAAGCTGATATTTAAATTGTATGTGGTTTTGAGCAAGTGTGTTTGAAACTAGTGTGCAAACATAGTCAGCAGGCACAATGATGTTGTGGGTTCTAACAGTGGTGTTCGTGGTACCAGTAGTTTGGTGTTTACATATATGAATCTGTTGTTCCAGTGTGGTCAGTGTATTCAATAGTCATGTATGATTATGTATGTTTAGGATGTAACAGATATAACAACACAATTACTTTATAATTGGAATCACCTTGAACTACAACCAATAGGATTTCGAAAAGGGAAGTTATGTTTAGTGGATGGCATGGATGAAACATTCTAGTGGATAAGGTATGTCTAGTAGATAAGTATTTAGAATCGGGATCACCTTTAACTGCAACGAATGGGATTTTGAAAATGGGAAGGTATGTCTAGTGGATAAGTGGATGATGAAACTTACAATCTTATGTTATTTTTCAACTTAGGAGAAAGGTCAATTGTTATCTCTTAAGAATCGGGTTCACTTTGAACTACCACACTTGGAATCAACAGCAATATACAAACATTGAACATAACAACACCCTACGGTCATACAACACCACATGTGCGTTCCAAAACACATGTATCGACTATGAAACTGATGGGCATTTACTGAAATGATGTGCACCCAACATCACAAGTGTGTTATGAAACACCACCTTTCACATAACACACTGGATTAATGGGAGACGAAAATACCACCCTTGCATGACTTCATATGATACAATTAAAAACCACAACTACAAGGAAGATCATAAACAATTTAGGATGTAAAACAAAACACTACAATCATGGTTCACCTTGACGTACAACGAATAGGGTGTTGGAAATGGGAAGGTATGTCTAGTGGATAAGGGGCTAATGAAACATACAAACTTATGCTATTTCCAACTTTGGAGGAAGGACAATGGTTATATGTTATGAATCAGGTTCACCTTGAACTACAACGAATCGATGTTGTATTCACTTTCAGTAACAGAAGTATGTTGTGTGCTGCGTATTTCTCTGAGAAATGCGATGTTATTTGTGAAATAGTGTTGTATTAGGTTGTTGTATGTGTAGTGACAATGAGTGGTGAATTATTTATTGCAAATTGGATATGGAAGATGATGATAAATGCGATAACTTTGATGAGGAAGGCAACAAGGATGTAACAGTGGTGTGAAGGGAAATGCCAAAAGTTTAAAAATATGGATCAGTGTTTGTAAGGAGGTAATAATTGTTTCATATAGTCGTATGTATATTGTTCAGTATGAAAATGAATGTTGTTATTAAGTGTTATGCTTCTTATTAGTTCAGTGTTTTACGGTTGTAGTTTGATGTTTAAAGGCTATAGTTTGGTGTACTGCAGGTGTTGAAATTGTACCCTTAAGAAATGGACAGAGTATTAAAAGCTGTGGCTTATGTTGCTACATATGATGAGATGTTTCAACATTTGAATTCTACAACAGACAAATCAGAACTACATGTTGTAACAGAAGTGTCTGCAGCCTCGTCTTGATTGTATATATCCCATCTGACTTTGAAAGTGGTGGAAGGGCGTTATCCTTATTGCTTTCTTTTGCTGCTCAGTGATGCGGCCCTCAATACAGCTCATTGCATCTTAAAGTACAGAAATGAAACATCGGCTTATGATGCCAGCCCCATAACCCTCCTCTTTTGCAGGTGTTTTCTTCCTCTCTTTTGCTTCACTTTCTTTGGCCACATTCTCCACGGAGCGATTAGTTCCTCCATCTTCAGTCCCCACACTCTCATTTTCTGTCTCAATACCTTTTGTCTCGGAATCCTGCTTTCTCTCATTCATACCATTATACTATTATACAAAAAAAAACAACACAATCAAAACAATAGGTATTAACAAAAAATAACACAACTCATTCATACCATTATACACAAAAAAAACGGCTATGAACAAAAAATATTTTTTTCATACAGAAAGAACACAACACAATTATTAACTCAAAAAACACCATTAAATCGCAACAGAAAACAACACATACATTTATGAACACAGGTATGAACAGAAAACAAAATTTTCATACAAAAAAAATACAACACAGTTATTACCTCAAAAAATGATATTAATCGCAATCAAAAATAATATATTCATTTCTGAACAAAGGTATGAGCAAAAAACGACACTTTCATACAAAAAAATAACATAACACAGTTATCAACTCAAAAAACACCACTAATCGCAACAAAAAACAACACATACATATATGAACATAGGTACATACAAAATCTACATTTTCATACGCCATTTATGAACAAAAAAAATATTTTCATACTTTTCCAACAACACAACACATGTATGAACTCACATATCTTACTAAAAACCTATGCTAAATTCGCAACAACTTTAAAAGTCGAAAACACATTTTTCAGCCAAAAAACCACACCTCTGTGATAAAAAATCTTGCCCCAACAATTATGCCAGTTTCGCAACTACTGGAAGAGGGCAAACACCTTATTTTCGCCAAAAAAACAACACACTCAGTCACAGATACACAACTAAGGCACCCTACCATGAAACTCATTTCAATTTTGTTGGGTATTCCATAAACCTTAATCCCCAAATTCACATCAGCAAAAAAACACCAGAAAACAACTTATTCTAACCTCTAAACACTTCAATCGCACCCTAAACCGAAATCCATTTCATTTTCGAGTAAGGGGATGCATTATCTTTCATCTTTAGCCTCCAAAAAACTGAAGATTGAGCCCCTGTTTTCTCCCTCTTCCCCACGAACTCAGGCGCTATTTTGTTGAAGTTTGATTCGGCCCTTCAAACTGAAGTTGTGCCCTTGTTTTGCCCTCTTTCGCACGATAATTTGGAGAGCTTGAAGACTTCACCGGTGACCAACAACTACTCATGGGGGTTATTGGAATAAAATTGCAGAGGTGGGTTGAGAAGATGAGAGAGAGGTGGGTTGGGAAGATGAGAGAGAGTTAGGTTTGAAAGATGAGTGATGATGTGACTACTCTAGACAATTACCCTTTCATCATTCTTCCATGTGTTATATATTTTTTTTACTAAGGGGTATATGAGTCATTTTATTTTTTAAATTTCCAAAGAAATGCAATATTCAAGGATAGGGACTAAAATTGAAGTATAAAGGTATATGGGGAGTAAAGGTGGTGTATTATGTTGGGAGGGGATTTAACTACAATATGCCGTTATTATTATTATTATAGATCTTTTCTTCTTCTATCTTACTTGAAGTATTGTTTTTGTGGCTTTTACAAATTTTCAGAATGTTTTTCTTTACTTATTGTTTTTTATTGGGAGTAGGAATATAGAAGTGTAAAAAATAACCCCATCTACTTAAAGTGTCTAGTTTGATTTCGTAACACTATGATTGTTTAATTTAAATTTAATTTTATTACAAATATATTATAAAAAATTATAGTTAAACTGGGTTTTATTATATTTATCTGATTACAAAATTTTACAATATACTTTACTTCCTCCGTATCATTGTTTTTGTTACATTGGCCTTCGACACGCATGCCGAGACATATTTTCAACGTTTAATAACTTAAATTGTGTACAACGAAAAATTATAAAAAGTTGATTGTCTAAAACTACAAGATTAGACGAATCTAACAAGATCTCACTTGACTATATTTTTTCTTACATAGCTATACTAAAAATTTAAATCAAAATTAAATACTTAGTGAATAGTGCAAAAAACCATTCGTAACAAGAATGTTGAGACAGAGGTAGTATACTTTATATAATACTCATAAATAAATATATTAAGATATTTATCGTATTTAAATATGTGTTTTAAACTTTGTGCCATTGAATCAAATATGTTAGAACCATATTCAATTCTACTTAGATTGTTGAATGTATGGAATATAATTAATTGTTGAAACACATTCAACAATTAGAGTTCTGATATTCTTTTTTTATTATTTTTCTTTCTTTCTTTCTTTCTTTGGCGAAGTAGAGTTCTGATATTCGAGAAATTAAACTAGTTTTAAACATAAAAATTTTATCACAGTATTTTACTTCCTCCGTTTTTTTTTAGCTACTGTTGACTAATGGGTACTGTTCACTTATATACTTTGACTTAAAGTTTTCTCATGGTTATACAAGTTAAAATATAGCCAAGTGTGATCTTGTTAGATTCGTCTCGTCTTGTAGATTTTAAATATCGAACTTTTAGAATTTTTACATGTACCGAATTTGAATTATTAATGGTTTAAAATGTGCATTAGACTGCGTGCTGAGTAGGTCCGTAGCTATCTTTAAAAAATGGAGGGAGTATAATGTAATGTCATGGCACGCATCCCACTTTGTACTTGCAGCTCTGCTCACTTCAACAATCGCTTTCAAATTGGGGAAAAATTTAATTCAATGATTTTTGTTATTTAATGCCTGGGAGTTGATAGTAGCAACAAAATTTTCCTTGATTCAGAAAGCCAAAAAGTGTGACAGAGGAGGCACATGGGTTCAGTTTGGGAATAATATCACCATCCCATTAGCCAACTTGTCATAAATATTTAATGACAACTAAATAAAATTATAAAATATTAGTACTAGTATAATCTAATTATTACACATTCAATTCCAAAACACTATTTCTTTTTTCTGCAAGAAAAGAAATCTGTTGGCACCAAATCCTTCATGTGGCCTTGATGGTTCTTGGACATATTTTTATGTAAGATCTCAGTGAATCATACAATGTTTATTAGTAAAATATTTGATCATAACAATCAAAAATGTGATTACTGACATTGTTAGCAATAATTGGGCCGAGATTCTTGGTTGTTTGATGATATCCTCAATAAAACATTTTTTTTTGAGGAGGCATTGAAGGTCTGGAAAGGGGTGGTGGGAGTCAATGCCACACAATTACAAAGGAGAATTAAAGGGAGAGATAGGGGCCGGTGGGAATCGAACCTCCAAACTTTCGTTGGAAGTCAAGGGACTTAACCGCTTGGGCTAGGTCCTCATCCCCTCAATAAAACATTTTAATATGTATCTTGAATAATAAATTTGATATTTCTGTAAAAAAATCTATATATATAGATATTTTATATTACTAACTACTAGTATAATATATCGGTGACGTACCCATAAATCTTCGACTAATAGGGCTGGAAAATTTCTTGGATAAAGTTTAGAAAGATGAACTAATCAGTATCTATCAAACTTGAAAAATTGAATTCTAGGATCAAGATCAGAAATCTATAAAGTAATAACTCTGAATTTGTTTTAGTGAATCGATTATTGATATCTCTTAATTAATCAAATTGCAAGCCTATGAAACAAAATATTCAAGTTAATTTAAGAACATTAATATAAGCACAAATTCTATATCAAATTAAAATAATAAAAATACTAATTGTATTGAATATTTCCACATTATAACAATAAAAATATGTAATTTCTTATATTTCGCTAGCCTAAATGCTCGTACAAAAGCAAAATTTCATCAAGAATAAATTTTTAGGTAGGGGAGGGTTTGACCGTTCTTCGTCGGGGCAGTGTAATGTGTAATGAGATCTATTTGTACTTAATTAAGTACGGTAAAGTTATTTTTTAAGTACATGTACGGTTAAATGTAATTAATTTATCAAACCAAGAAGTCAAACTTTATGGTACTCTGTGTACAACATTTTTCCTTTGTTTAATTTCAGAACAAATAAAGAAAGAAAGCTTGAAATATTAAACTTTGTTCCCACATGATTTAGTGGTTCTAAACTTCTAATTACCTCTTAATTACCTCGTTGGCTCGTTATTAAAAGAAGTTCAATATATGACCATTTTGTTAAAGCAAGTAATTTGAAGCCCCAATCAAGGACTTTTGTACATGAGAATCATACATACAAGTAATTTCATTTAGAATTTTAGAGTTTCTTTCTTTTTTTTTTTTCTTTTTTTTTTCTCTCTCATAAAAAATAAATTTTTTACTTTAAAAAAATCATGGTAGCTCAAAGTACAAAAGGAAAATAAAAAGAATGAATAACAACCGAGTGGAAATTCAAAGTCACGGCTAGGGGTGTAAATGAGACTGATAGGCTCGTGAATTGTTTGAGCTCGGTTCGGTCAAAATTCGGTTCAAGCTCGACTCGAAATGGCTCGGTTCGAGCTCGAGCTCGGCTCGTAACACACATGATCTCAAGCCGAGCCAACCACTATTCGGCTCGAAAGCTCGATAATAGGCTCGATTTATTTTTATACATATATTTATTTATTATTAAATATAGAAATTATATAAAATATTAAAAGTATAGTATTATTGTTTATATCTTTTAATTTTTAAATTAAAAATATATTATTAATTAAATATATATTTTTAAAATTATTTAAACATGTAGATTAAAATAAATATAATTAAATATATTCAATATATTAAATATAATTTCTTTTATAAATTATGTGAGAATGAAAATGATACTAGTTCGAGCTCGGCTCGACTCGGTCAAAGCTCGGTCAATGTTCGGCTCGAAGTAGCTCGGTCAACGCTCGGCTCGGTCAAAGCTCGGCTCGAATTCTTATGAGCTCAAGCCGAGCTTACCACTATTCGGGCTCGGCCCGGCTCGTTTACACCCTTAGTCACAGCCATTATTTTAATTTTTAAAATTCAATGATGATTTAAAACCCTTAGCTTTAATTTAAAGATTTATCCGTCTTAATCCAAAAGTCTACTTCTTTTGAATATAATGTCCGATCCAATGCAATATTTTAATACTTCACTAATATTCTAAATTATACTTTTTTCTCTTTTTTAAGCATAAATTTTTTTTTACACATATGTCAATAAATTTTAAATTATTAATAAATCAAATGGGTACGAATAAAATTTTTAAAAGATTGATATTTAAAAATTAAAAAATAAGATGAATTCAACAAGATCCTATTTGGCTATATTATTTTCTTGTATAACTATAACAAAAATAGAAATCAAAGAACAGTAAAGAAAATCAAAACATTTCACATAAAAACAAGGAGGAAGTATATAAGTAAAATTATATAAATATATATTATAAAATTATGTGAATATACGAATATAATAAGATCAAATTGGAGTACTGGACAATATTTTTTATTATTATAATATTAAGTAAAAATTGATCAATTATCAAAAGTCACAATCCATGTATGAAGTTAATTATTACCGCAAACACCCTTAGCTTAAGATGCATGTAAAGGTCAGAAGCTCCAGTATGATGATATTATCAAATAACTAAAAATTCTTGTTGCATGTAATTTTAAAGTAACAAATTTTAATGGATTCAATCCAGAGTTTTATGAATTATAAAAGGTTTGTGAATTTAGAGAGTTCATAGACTCGTGTAGAGTTGATTGATTTTGTATAGAATCTATGTAGAGTTTGGCTAGAGTTTGATTGACTTTTAGAAATATTGGATTGTTTAGAGAAGTTTTTTTTAGGTATATTTTTAAAGAGAATCCATTAAAATCTATAAAGATTTAAAATCAATGGACGGTTGAATACCTCAAAATTTTTAAAGACTTTTTAAAATCTGTATTGAATACACCTGAATTTTTAAAGACTTTTTAAAATCTGTGAATACACCTAGATTTTTAATGATTTTTTAAAATCCAAATTGAATACTACATCCCAACTTTAAAAGTCCAAAAAAATTATACAGATTCTGAATTGAATACACCTCATAATAAGTATTCAATCAAAGCCCTTGAAATTTGCAACAAAAACATTATGCACAAATAAATAAATAAATGCATAGGTGAATTTCGATGGAATAATTAGGAACACGTCCAAAAAAAACTAGTTGAACGCGGTGAAACAACCAACATAGAATTGGCAAATTAGCATACCAAATGAATGAAAATGAACAACAATTTAGTAGTAGTATTTGGAATTTAAAATTTGAAATTGAAGACATAGTAGTAGTATCATACTCCTGTTAGTGAAATCAGAATTAATTACAGTATGATAATGGCTCACAAATCGAGGTTCGCAAAATGATAAATCTGGGTTCTGCAGAAAAACCTGATTTCTGTACACACGGTTTTGTTGACCCTCTTCACATGATGCACAATAACCTCTTTGTGTTGCCTCTCTGCTTTTAATTTTTATTTTTGCATTTTGTCCTTTCTACTTTATATGATGAGTAGTATTTTACTATTAAACATTTGTTGGGGGAAGAAAAACACTAAAGCTTCTACAGTACTTATTAGAGGGATCAACAAACAGCATCTGTATAGAAGAATCCAAATACTTTCAATGAAATCTACATTGAATAATGGAAAAAAGGTCAAATATATACTTTTTGTTTAAAAAAAAGCTAAATCTATCATTTTTCTATTTTATTACCGAATTTATCTTCTACATATGCTAATTATATCCGGAAATATCCTAAATTCACTAATCGTGGAATGCCTGTTGACGTGGCAATAAATTAACTTAAACCCTACACGCTGGATCGAATTTGAAGTGTGTCTCAATTAGGGCTGGGGAAAAATACCGAATATATAGCATACCGCACATACCGTATCGAAAAAATACCGAAAATATCGAAATTTTCGGTATACCGTAATTTTCGGTATGATATCATACCGTACCATAAGATTTCGGTACGGTAACGGTATAAATTTTTTGATACCGCGGTATATCGCTACCGTACCGAACTTTGGTATATACCACGGTTTCGGTATATACCGTGATACCGTTATCTACCGTAATATCGGTATGTTGGTATATAGTGAAAGTTCAGTATGTCGGTATATACCGCAATACCGGTATGTCGGTATGTAGTGAATGTTCGGTATGTCGGTATATACCGCGATACGGTATGTCGGTATGTACTGTATGTTCGGTATAGCGGTATATACCGAACTTACCGGAATGTCGGTATGGAAATATTTCATACCGAAACTTTCCGTATACCGAAGATCGGTATACCGAAATGTTCGGTACGACAACGGTATGAAAATTTTCATATCGTAAAGTTCGGTAAGGTATACGGTTCGGAGAATTTTTTTCGGTATGATA
The DNA here is from genome assembly GCA_030278955.1 of Hygrophila difformis. NCBI lineage: Eukaryota > Viridiplantae > Streptophyta > Magnoliopsida > Lamiales > Acanthaceae > Hygrophila > Hygrophila difformis. The sequence continues at coordinate 24,294 of JAOANR010000294.1, forward strand.
CCGTATCGAAAATTACGATATACCGAAAATTTCGATATTTCTTTTTTCGATACGGTATGTGCGGTATGCGGTATACTCGATATTTTTCCCCAGCCCTAATTGAGAGATACTTCAAATCCCATCCAACGTGTAGGGTTTAAGTTAATTTATTGCCACGTCAACAAGCATTCCACGATTAGTGAATTTAGGATATTTCCGGATATAATTAGTATATGTAGAGGATAAATTCGGTAATAAAATAGAAAAGAATAGATTTGGCTTTTTTTTAAACAAAAAGGATCTATTTGGCCTTTTTTCCATTGAATAATTAAGTATAATATACTCCTCCCTCCGTTATTTTAGTAACATTACTCTTATACTTCCTCCGATTGTTTATATTTGATTCATTGAGCAAATGGCCACTATTCACATAATGTCTTGATTTAAAGTTTTATCATAGTTATACAAGTTAAAATATAGTCAAGTAGGATCTTGTTAGATTCGTCTCATCTTATAGTTTTTAAATATCGAACTTTTATAATTTTTACTTGTACCGAATTTGAGTTATTAATAGTTTAAAACATGTATTGGATTGCGTGGTGGGTGTATCCGGAGCAAAAATTAAAAAACAGAGGAAGTATTATTTATTGATTATTAATTCAGTTTTTTAATTATAGTTTTATAAAATAAAACATAATCAAATGAGATGCTACTGAATAATCGTATATTTCTATAATATTAAATTTTTATAATTTTTTTTATATATAACTTGAGTTATTAATAATTAGAAATTAGTATTGAATTATATGCAGTGTAATAGTGGAGAAGTTTAAAAGAAGGAGAGAGTAGGTAGTATATTGTATAAATTATTATTCCCTCCGTCCCACTCCAATTGTCTTGTTACTGTTGGGCACGGGAATTAAGGTAGAGTTGGTTTGTGAGTATATGGTGGGGTCCACATAGTTATTGGAGGGGAAAATTATTTCTATTTATAGAAAGAAGACATTGTAATGGGACATCCAAAAATAGTAAGTAGGACATTTGGAATGGGACGGAGGGAGTATTTTTTATTTATTTTAATATATTAATTAATACTCTATTCGTCCTGCGAAGTTTGGCCACTTTCTTTTAGGCACGACAATTTAGGTGGTTGGGTTTAACAGTTAAAGTAGTGTGAGTATTTCTGTTTAAGATTCTAATGAATTTGGACATTGTTTATAGTTTAATTTTGACTTAATATTATCGTAATGATGTAATTAAAGAAAAATATTCAAGTTTGGTCTTGTTAGAATTATCTAATCGTGTAGTTTAAGAGTATATATTTTATATAATATATATATATATATATCCATTTTAAATACTAAGAATTAAAAAAATACAAGGGACTTTGTGTACAAGAGTAAAAGTGCGTTGCATTTGCAGAATAGTAAAAGTAATTACTTTTAATGGAATTTTGGAACAATTAAGATTCTAATCATACTTATATTAATTTAATTTATCTAAATAGAAAATAGTCAAACTTCGTGAAACAGTCAAAAAAAAGAAATATATGTCAAACTTCAGCGGGACGGAGGAAGTACTACATTAATCCATATGCTCAAAATTAGTTCATCGACCAAAATAACTACCTACCTATTTTGCAAAAATGGCCCCACAAAAACACACTCCGTGTTTTTATTTATTCCAACGGAAAGTCCTTTTGCCACGAGAATTGTGGAGTCCCCTTCATCCGGATTCCGGACCGTCCATCTCGAATATACTTCTGCCCTCCAAAATTATCCTTAAAAAGAAATTGATTTAATTTCATACTCCCTCCGTTTTTACACCTATGTCAATACATATTTTCAATGATTAATATCTCAAATTCGTTACATATAAAAATTCTAAAAATTTGATATTTAAAATTTACAAGACAAGACGAATCCAAGAAGATATCACTTAGTTATATTTTGCATTCTATAACTATAACAAAAATAGAAGTCAAAGTGCTATAATGAACCGTAAAAAAAATCAAAACGTAACGCTTAAAAAAATAGCGGGAGTATATATACTATACTATAAGAACATAAATACTACTGTAAATGATCATCCAAGAAAATAAATACTACTGCGGTTGATTATCTAGGAGGGGGTGGAGGATGAGTTGTTTTTCATAACTTGGGTCTTCCCGCCGGACGGGTGTTGTGAAAAAAAAAAAAAAAAAGCAGCTCAGTAAGTATTCAGGGTTCAGACAGTGCACATGATCATTTTGGCCTTTTATGGCCAACTTGCTTTCCCAATTCCCATATACAGAATGAACGTAGGAAAAACCATTTTCAACTGTTTCTTTCCAAACCGTCTTCTGTTTTTACTTTTCACCTTAATTTATTACATAGCTTTTCTTTGAGCACAACACACATTTGCCTTGCACTGTCTCTTCATTTATGGCATTACAATGTTACTAACTACAACATCATAGAGACTCAGACAAGTTTACTAATATCACTTGTGCGGATTTTGATTCTCAGAACAATGGCAATTGGAGCTTTCATTAGTGTTGCCTTGAATTTCCCCTGAGTTAAGATCACCAGCAGCATCCCCATTTTCGCCCGGGCTCAAATTGTCCGCGTTGTCGTCTAATGATAAAAAAAAAAATAAAAGAAGACAGAATTAAGCTGTAAAGCTATTCATATTCATATTCAGAACACAACATAGAATCAATGTTTGATTTGTCAAAAGTCCAAGTTTTTTTTTTACCTTCACCACCATCCGCAGGTGCATAGGCTGATCGGGAGCGCAGTTGTGGATGTGGCGTTGGCTATTGAAATTTCGGAGGAAAACAGAGTTAAGCATCTATGCCACCGTTTACTAGTTCATTATCATACGTATATGGTTCGATCAAACTAATTAAACTGTAGTTGAATTCTAGTTATAAGTCGTGAGTCGTGACCAAACCAGCATCGATGATGATGATGGCCAAGTTGTATATCCCTAATTAGTCGAAACCAATGCAAGAACAATACAATTTGGATATACCTGCAATTTGGGGCGCAGTGCCTCCAGCGGTCCTTTGCTCTTCTGCAAAACAGATTTAATGTTCCACATCCGATCACTTGCTGTTCTTATGTATATTAAACGGGACACAAATGAAACGAGCATTTACCTTTCCCAACGCCCAATCTGCAGAATCAAAGAAGGCACGTTCGCTGTCCTGGCATCACATTTGAATTGGAAATTACACACTCAAACGCTTTAGGTCAAGTTTCGACACTAGATTCCATTACATGAAGTTAAGGGCAAATGCTTCACTTAATCATTGGAGAGAATAATGTTCACATGATACGACCAACAAATCAAAATCCAAACTCAGAAAGATTCAATTATACCTTGGAGATTAGAGGAGGCTTCTTCATAAGCAAACCACCATACTTTTTCTTGACGATTTCTTCCTGCCAATCAACAACAGCATCGATATTGATACAGAGAATCAAGGAAAACAAGGAAACCAAACCAATACCACCCTTGCACTTTATGTTCAAATTCGTACTAAAAAACATGAGCGACATCAATCAATCTTTTATGGACATATATACTACTGTCCATACAACATTTACCTCCTGCTGCTTGGAGGGCATTTCATTGTCCTCGGATAAATCACCATCTCTAGCATTGTCCGGAGGCAATTCCTCAGTCTCTTCAACCTTTGGAGACGTGTCTGAAATTTTTATATCCTCTTTGTCATGCCCCTCATGAGCCATTCTGCTCAAAAACAGATTTACTCACATGACATACACAAAAGAGGCAGAGTTTCTTGTATTCTAAATGTGAAGTGACAATCATATTCTATAAATTAAAACTTGTCTTGATAGTACATTTGTTATTTAGGTCACCTGGTAACATCAAAGACTACCTGATTGTTGCAGAGAATTTGATACAATAGTAGTTTTCACCAAAAACATGTCAAAACCATCAACAACTATTTTAACATTGGATTATATAACATTTTCCAGTTATCAAATTCCAATCCGGTTACGGTACAACTCATTTAATAGTATATACATGTGCAGACATCACAAAAAATATCAAAAAAAATCTCTTGCATCACACAAAACATCTGTCCCACCACACAAAACATTCCTCTCATCACACACACACATCATTCCTCACATAACACAATTATCTCATCACACATATAGTGGCTGCATGCCTAATCTGCTCCCATCAAATTCAATCAAAACTTAATACAAAAAGAAACCCAATATTAATGTTGGCTATTCAGATAATTCAAAAGGCAAAACTTATTGTCCAAGTCTTTCTCATTCTTTTCCAAGCACCAGAAACACACTAACAAAAGCTCAATATTATTATGCAAATAAGAATTAATTAAATACTTTATATTTCTATGATCACAAAATAGTGTGCAAGACAGAAATATCAGAATCTCACCACAGACAACAGCTATCAGCCTATCAATATATGCGCATTCAATCAAGTATTTTTAATTAAAACGAGGAAATGATCTGAGGAGTTTACCTGAACTGGAAAACTGGTTGAATTCTGGAGAACAAGCGATGATGCAACAAATGAAAACAAGTACGGATCTCAAGATTGCGTTTTTTTTCAGTCCCAAATGGAATAAAGAATAAAGCGGCATCTACATAGTGTGGATCGTGGAATGGTTCTTTGGGCTTTATAATCAAATATTCCGAAAAAATCACATGGGCTTGAGCCCTATATATCGTTTCAATTTTCAAGAATCGGTTCAACGGTATTTTATTGTATTAAACAATGTTCAAGAATTAGAATTTGCAACTTAGGGCCTCTTCTGACCTTTCTGGGGGACTCATCCCTACTTGCCTGCCCACTCCAAGGAGCTCAGCTCCTCAAGATCCACATCAAGATAATCTGGTCGTCAAGGGAGTTGAGATCCCGGCAGTTGCTAAAGGTTAATCCATTTGATGACCATTTCAACCCATATACAGGAGTATGTAAAAGGGATTGATTACAGGCCAGTTACTCATTGATGAAATGATTTAATTATTTTTGACAGAATATGAAAAGATAAATCTACATACTGGAATGGAATTCTATATCTTTGTTGGGAAAACAAACACAAAAAATGGAGGTTGTGTTGCAGAAAGAGGATAGGCATACCAAAATGCCTAGAAATGATCACTTTCCTCCATCCCTTATCCATATTTTTCATAGCAGTATCATTTTTTTAAAAGAGAAAAGTTATAAGGTGTCACGTTCGCATTGTTAGGTCCACAGTCTAAGCAAGTGAGGAACTTTATGCAGTAGTTCACTGTATGTGTTTGAACACCAACAATGAACACACAGATTACGGTATCAAGTGTAATATAAGCACAGCGGAATAAAATGAAGCATAAAGTAAATAAACAACACAAAGAGTTGTTGACCCAGTTCGGCCTCCGGCCTACGTCTGGGGGATACCAATCCAGGAGATTATTTCACTATGTGTATCACCAATGGCTTACAACCACACACAGAGATGAAATAACTTGAATGCCTTCACTCCGAACTCCAGGCGGATAGTTGTGATGACCAGCTGCTCTCTCCAGCCCTGGTATAGGCTTCCCACCTATTTCAACTCCCCAAAGCTAACCCACTTTGAGTTTCCCCTGAAGTAACCTGTGAAGCACCTCTCCTTGTTGAGTGAATAAATAAGTTGAAGTCTTCTTCCTGGTTTCACCTTAAGCACTCTCCTTGAATGTGTCTCAGCTTCACCAAAGGGAACTGATGAACAATTAGCAAACAGGAGTGCTCAAGGCTCTGGTCAATCTTTCAGCAAAGGGTAGTTTCTGTGAACACTAGGCTGAAGATTGAAGTGGCTTCTCTCTAAGTTGTTCTGAAAGCTTGAAGAGGTTTCAGAGTGTTTCAAGAATGATAATGTTGAGAAGTGATTTCCAAAGCCTCTGAAAATCCCATTTAACCAAGCAGCTCTGCACACTTGAACGGTCACATTGCTAATTTGGGAAAGAGCCGTTGAGGTTAAGAGATGGCTTGTTCAAATCTTCTTTCCTTAATCTGGGAAGGAGTCCTGCAAGTAAATATTAGTATCTCTCCTCCCAGATTAGGAAATATCCGTTGGGCTGAAGTCAGTCTTCCAAGAATTCTTCAATGCACACCAGTAGACTGCTTACACTAATGTTCACCTATTGTGTTCTATCATCGGTTATGAACTCCTATCAAAACCTAGACTCAACAATCTCCCCCTTTTTGACAGGAGGTGAGCCAGTACAATAAATCCAACCGATGATGAACTATTACAATGAAATCAATGAACAAGAGGTAATACATACCCAACTAAACACTCTAAGCTCTTCAACAAATAATCATGATACACAGAGAGCTGTAACAACCATAAGCATTACTGAAATCAGTTCAGTTCACAATGTCCAGCCACAACCAACAGAGACATAAACAGTTCAACACAAATATCAAGCAACACAAACAAAATCCAAAACAGTCCATAAAACAAACAGTTCATGATAATGAAAAAGTTAAGGATTAGAAAGATATTACCAAATTTTTCAGAGAATGACTTCAGCAGCGATTGGAATTTCTACTCCCCCTCTGGGTCATCCTAGCTGTCAAATTAGTCAGACTCCTCAGCATCATCTTCAGAATCAGTGGCCAAATCAGGATCAACATGAGAGATGGCAATCTCTTCATCAGACCAAGTATCAGGCATCAATGCAAGGCCTAGTTCAAGTTTCTTTTCAAGTACTCCAAGGGCCTCCTTCATTGATCTGACCTCAGCAATACCCTCAGTAAAGATCTCATTTGCTCGATGAAGAGCACTCTGACTGTTCAAGGATCCATCAGGGCCTGGAAGATCTGGACGCTTCTTTTGCAACTTCTGAGTAATGACAAATTCATTAACAGCTTCAGTAGGCTCTCTCTTTTCACCAAATATTCCTTCGGATTCCAGATATGCAGTGATCAGGGCAGGATAGAGAAGCAGTGTTTTCCCATCATTCTTCATGCTCTGAGCAAGTCTGCTCAACTGAGTCATCACAAGATAACCATAGTTGATCTGCTCCATATGTTCAATTGCATATATGAGATGACACATCTCACGAGACACCAAGGAATGATTTGAAGTAGGCAGTATATTTGATGCACAGAATTTGTAGAGCAAATGGAACTTCTGAGAAAGATCCTTAGGACTGAGTCCTCTACCAGGCATCTTCTGAACAACATTCTTTGTTAACCCACGAGCTACCTTATCACTGTCAAAAATAGTTCCTGGTTCATAGATACTATCAAATGGGACATCAGGAACTTGAAGTAGACTGTTGATCTTATCTGCAGAAAACTCATAGATAATTCCTCGAGTGTAGTTCTTTTGGAACCAAGACTTGTTTTTCTTCAGAATATCCTTCTGTAGGTTGGCATAGAATTCCTTAACAAGTTCTGGTCGAGAACTGGTCCATTTAGATGCCCAGTCAAGAAGTGACCTTTCTTCAAGATAGGTTGTCCATCCAAGCTCCTGGAGCTTTCTTCCAGAAAACCTATACTCTGATCTTAGCTTCTTGTCTTTCAACACCAGATCATAGTAAGAACGGTTTCCAGAGTAATAGAACTTGAAGCTAGAGGCTATTGCAGGTCTGAGATCCGGCTTCCTGGGTTTCTCAACAGACTTGCCCTTAGAATCTTCTTTGCTCTTTTTCCTTGCTTCAGGTTCCTCTTCGGCATCACGAACCCGCTTAGCAGATTTAACAGCTTTGGAAGACTGCACAGGTGCATCTTCAGTGTTCAATGGAGTGGACTGAACATCCTCATCGTTCGAACTTTCTCCTTCAGTAACATGCTCTCCAGACACTTCATATTCACTCTCCGATTCAACTCTCTTCTGAGCCTTCTCATAAGGAACCTTAGCCACTTTGGATCCAACTGCAACAGGCTGAGGGATCTCTGGTTCCTCTGATTCTGATTTTGAGCCTTCTTCATCTGATCCATCTTCTTCCTCTGATTCTTCATTGATATCCTCAGCATTCTCCCCCTGAGTATCTGCAATGGGATCAGTTACAACCACATTTTCCTTCTGGACTGACATCTCCTGATCCTGGTCTTGAGCATCATCAGAAACAGCATCCTTGTCTGGTTCCCTTTCATCAGTTTCCTCGACATAGTCATCAATGATCTGATCTTCCTCATGTTCAGTAGAAACAGCAGCAACTTCAGACTTCTTGGTGGTGTCCTGAGCAATATCCTCTATTGAAACTCTCTCAGTATCCTTGTCAGCAACCTTTTCCGAGACATCCTCCTGGGTAGGCTCTGCAATCTTCTTAGATTTTGGAGCACTTTTCTTTGACTTCTTAGTCTGGCTTGGTCGAACAGCAGGAGCAGATGTAGCTATCTTCTCAGAGGTTTGGACAGGAGCACTATCCGGAGGAGCATACGCCAGTGGAATAGCAGCAATGGCCTTCTCTTTAGACGCAGATTTCGAGGCGGTTTTGACACTTCCAGTTTTGCCCGAGGCCATGATACCAGAAGCCCCATCCTTAGAGGTTTTCTCAGACACTTTGGGAATGGAGGATTTTGGAATAGGATCCGAGTTCCTCTTAGTAACACCTGCTTGCCCTGAGGAGGATTTAGCAGAACTATCAGTAGGTTTAGACATAGATTTTGTACCTTTCTTTGGAGTTCCCTTCCTTTTTGACGACGAGGCAGCTTTAGCAAGAGTCCGCAGGTTGGTAGGAGAATCCATGGCTTCTGTTTGCTTCGGCGAGGGATTGACAGAAGAAATAGGAGCTTGAGAGTCCCCAACTGCTTGAGCGGTAACCTCCGGAGTTACAGGGGTAGTGGTCACAACTGCTCGATCGGTTACTTTCTCCCCCTCAACTGCTACTCCAGCATTTCGGAGTTCATTCCGAACATCCAAAGGGTCCTCAGAAGGGTTGGACTGAACCTCCGATTGGATTTTCTCCAGAAGGTTGGTAGGCTTCTTGGGAGCCATGTCTTGCAAACCTTTCCCAAAATCGACTTCCGGTCTAGGATGCTTCTTGGGAGCAGGGGATCCACCTTTAGTCGGATTCTTTGAACTGCGAGTGGTCACCATTTTTGCACTGCAAACACAACCTTAAACACAAGACTAGGGTTTTTCGTAAGAACTGGAAACGAGTGAAATCAATACCCAAGAGTAACAGATGAAGAAAATAAATGAATGGAGTTGGGAAAACTGATCAATTTCCCGAGAAATGTAACCTTCCCGCCATAGCATAGGGCTATGATGCTTTTCTGCAGAAGTCCTGGACCAGAGTAGTAACAAGATTCTTTCTTGATATGACATCATTGGGCCTGACTGATGGGCCTCTTAATATCTCCCCCTTACTCATATAATTCCTGCAGCCCACACATTAGATAAAAATAATTGAACAGGTAAGTGGGCTAGGAATTTACCATTTATTCCATGGGGGAGGGTCCAGTAGGCCATTTAGGCCAAGTAGCAAAGCCCAAGGTCTCGCCTGAGGGCTTCAAAACGATCCGTGCACAATGCCTTAGTAAAAATGTCTGCATGTTGTTGTTCAGTTCCAACATGTGAAATGGACACAATGCCATCCTCCACAAGTTCACGAATGAAGTGGTGTCTGATGTCTATGTGCTTTGACCTGCTATGCTGACCAGGATTCTTGGCAAGGTTAATTGCACTTGTGTTATCACACAACAATAGCAATTCTTTGTGCTCAATCCCATAGTCTCTCAGCATTTGCTTCATCCAAAGGAGTTGGGCACAGCAACTACCTGCAGCAATGTACTCTGCCTCTGCAGTGGATAAGGAAATGGAGCTCTGCTTTTTACTATACCAGCTTACAAGATTAGCACCAATGTAGAAACATCCACCAGTGGTACTCTTTCTATCATCCGAGCATCCAGCCCAGTCAGCATCACTGTAACCAGTTAGCTGCAAGCTTGAGTCCTTGGAGTACCATATGCCTAGCTCAGTTGTACCAGCCACATAGCGTATGATTCTTTTAGCAGCATGGAGATGAGACTCTTTAGGATCTGCCTGGTATCTAGCACATGCTCCTACAGCAAAGCTAATATCTGGCCTGCTAGCTGCAAGATAAAGCAAACTACCAATAATGCTTCTATATAATTTGCAGTCAACAGATTTACCAAGAGGGTCTTTGTTCATCTTGTCACTTGTCCCAATAGGAGTTCTGACTGGCTTGCTGGACTCAAGCCCAAATTTCTTGACAAGATTTTTTGCATATTTTGCTTGGTTCAGAAATATACCCTCCTTTCTTTGAGATACCTGCAGACCTAAGAAATAGGTTAGTTCACCAACAAGACTCATTTCAAATTCCTTACTCATGATGTGGATGAATTCTTCTTTCAGAACATGAGAAGTTGAACCAAATACTATGTCATCAACATAGATCTGGGCAATCAGGAATCCCTTTCCTTCTCCTTTGATGAAGAGTGTCTTATCAGCATTCCCTCGTACATAACCTTTCTCCAGCAGGTAAGAGGACAGTCTCTCATACCAAGCTCTTGGAGCTTGCTTTAACCCATAAAGGGCCTTGTTCAGCTTGTAGACATGGTTAGGACAATGAGGATCTTCAAATCCCTTGGGTTGTTCCACATAGACCTCTTCCTTCAACCATCCATTGAGAAATGCACTCTTCACATCCATTTGATATAGTTTGAATTCAAAGGAACATGCAATGGCAATCAACATCCTCACAGCTTCAAGTCTTGCTACAGGGGCAAAAGTTTCACTGAAATCAACACCTTCAACTTGAGTATATCCCTGTGCAACAAGTCTGGCTTTGTTCCTTGTGATGTTACCATTCTCATCTGACTTGTTCTTGAAGATCCACTTGGTTCCTATCACATTGACATTGTCTGGTCTCTCCACCAAAGTCCACACCTCATTTCTAGCAAATTGATGCAGCTCTTCTTGCATGGCAGAGATCCATTGTTCATCACCAAGAGCTTCTTCAACCTTGCTTGGCTCTATCCTGGAAGTGAAACGGTGTAACCCTGCAAGTTCCTTGTAATCAATCTTCTTCTTCATTCTGGTTCTCCTTCCCTCATTTAGGTCTCCTATTAGATCATCTTCATCATGGTTCCTGTGCACCTTTCTGATGGGAGTAGAGGGAACTGGATTGATCTCAGCATCTTTGGAATGATCAGGATCCTTCTCATTGCAGTCAGTGGGTGACTGTTCTGAGTTGATCATGTTGACATCATTACTCTTCTCAGCATCTGTAGAACAAAGAATTCTGCTTGGTTTGTCATCAATAGTGACATTGGCTGACTCTACCACCTTTCTGGATTTTGGAAGATAAACTCTGTAAGCCTTGCTTGTGGAGGAGTATCCCACAAAGATTCCTTCATCACTCTTCTCTTGAAACTTTCCAAGGTGCTCCCTGTCATTGAGAACAAAACAAGTGCTACCAAAGATATGGAAATAAGAGATAGTAGTCTTTTTACCCTTCCACAGTTCATATGGAGTTTTGAGAGACTTTGATCTCATATGAACACGGTTTGAGACGTAGCATGCTGTATGAACAGCTTCAGCCCACAGAAATTGAGGTGCACCCTTTGAATTCAGCATCACTCTAGCCATTTCTTGAATAGTGCGATTCTTCCTTTCAACCACTCCATTTTGTTGTGGTGTTCTAGGGGCTGAGAATTCATGCTTGATTCCAAGTTCACTGCAAAACTCCTCAAAAGCATGGCTTTCAAATTCACCTCCATGATCACTTCTGATCCTCTTGATTTTGCACTCTTTTTCTGTGATCAATTGCTGGCTTAACTTGATGAAGGCCTTAAGAGCCTCACTCTTTTCCCTGAGAAAAGAAACCCAAGTATATCGAGAATAATCATCAACACATACCAAAACATATTGCTTACCACCCAGGCTTTTGACATCAGTAGGACCAAAGAGATCCATGTGAATGAGTTCAAGACATCGGACTGAACCAGATTGCTCAATGGACTTGTGAGGTGATCTGTGTTGCTTGTTCTTCATGCAGTCATTGCACATACCAACATCATCCTTTCTGAAGTTTGGTAAGCCTTTGACAGATCCCTTCCTGCTCAGCTTGATAAGATCTCTGAAGTTCAAATGGCCCAACCTTTCATGCCACAGGTGGGTTTCTGATGTACCTGCACTATTAGCCAACAAGCAAGATTGTGACAGCATATAGCAATCATTTTTGGATCTATAACCTTTGAAGATGCATTCTCGTTTGGAGTTGAGAACTTCACAGCATTCATCATCAAAGAGCACTTTAAGCTTGTTGTCACACAGGTGACTGATACTGATCAGGTTGGCACATAACCCTTCTACATGGTACACTGTCTTGAGGGTAGGGAATCCTTCTTCAGCTATAGAGCCAAGGCCAATGACTTTCCCTTTCTTGCCATCACCAAACATAACCTGACCACCATCAATCTCTTGATAGTTGGATAAGAGATCTCTGTTCCCTGTCATGTGCCTAGAACACCCACTATCAAAGTACCAACTAGACTTTTTGCCTGACTTCGAAGCAGTGTGAAAGGCAATATTGCAAATCATCTTCCATTTGGCCCTCCATTCTCTTCTGGATATAGACCTCTTTAGATTTTCATTAGGCCAAATCATTGGTCTTCCAGACATTGCATCTCGAGCAAGTAACCTGCAAGATTTAGTCTCATGACCATAGGATCTGCAATAGTCGCATTCCAGGGGTTCAGCTGCAGAGACTTGCTTCTTGTTCTTCTTTCTTTTCGGGACCTTGCTGGTGCTAGCTTCTTCCTCTGAGTTCTCAGACGGACTACCTCCTTCCTTGACAAAGACTCTTTGTGAGGAGGACTTGCAACCCTTTATATATCCAATTCCTCTTTTATCTCCATGAGCTTTAGAGGATGCAAGGATTTCTTCAAGGACATCCTTTCCCTTGTTCAACCTGCTGGTGAGTTCCTCTGACTTGGAGACTTTGGCAGTGAGTTCTTGAACTTGATTGGTCAACTCAGTCACCTTTTGTTGAAGATCATCTTTTAGACTGTTGAGATCTGTGACTTGATCAACAAGAGCTCCATTTACTGTGGTGAGATTATGGACTTTCTCAGACAGCCCAATTAGTTCTTGTTGAAAGTTGTCTCTCTCAGAGCTGAGTTGCTCCACTTGATCAGTGAGTTCCCTTTTTGAGGTCATGAGTTCACCAGCTTGGACTGCAAGTTCATCTACTGTAACTGATAAATCCCTATGGGAGGGCTCCAGATAAGCGACGAAGTATTCCAGTTCATCTCGTCTGTTCTCCGCATTCCTGAGGTCACTCAATCTTTCAAAGTACGCATCCTTGTAGGTATTGAGTTCTCGCAGGTATGATCTTGCTTCTTCACCTTGCACATAGAATTTTGCCACCAACTCATCCAGCTCATTGTTGAGGTAGGCAATCTCCTGTTTGTCTATTGCGTGATCAAGCAATGCACCTTCCAATTCTCCTAGGGTTTGCTCCAGTCTGAGGTTGGTCTCATCAAACATGTTGCTTAAGGTTTCCTTCTCAAGACTGTTATCCCTGTGATAAGAGGTAGAAGCTTCATCAGTAGTAAGAGTATTGACTTGGGAAGAGATATTACCAACAGATTCAGCCTCAGACTCAGAATCCCATGTTCCAACAAGGGCAACCCCTTCTTCCTCTCCATCATTGCTGGATTCTGGTTCTTCATCATCACTGAATGTGGCACAGTAGGTCTTCTTGACATCAGAGGACTTGTTTCTGAGATTAGCACATTCAGCTCGAACGTGTCCGAAACCTTTACATTCAAAGCACTGAGTACTCTTGGAATCTGAGGATTCCTTGGAGGTTTTCTTGACAGATCGATCATATTTGTTCTTCTCAGGTCTCCTGTTAGAAGATCCCTCTCCTCTTCTATTTCCAGCTTGCTTTGATTTCTTATCTCTGAGAAAGCGGGCTAGCTTCTTGGTTAGTAAAGCCAGGTCTTCCTCATCAATATCCTCATCCTCATCATCATCATGGACTGAACTGGATTCTTTAACAGAGGGAGCACTGGGGGATTTGGACTCCACCTTGAAGGCAACAGACTTCCCTTTGAATTTTTTGCAGTGAGTCATCTCCCATGATTGTAAGATTCCCATAAGCTCATCAACACTCATGGTTTCAAAGTTGTCCTGAAGCTCAAGAGCAGCAATTTTGGGGTAGAATCTCTCAGGGAGTGTACCTACAATCTTAGATACTATCTCCTCAGTGGAGTAGGTTTTACCAAGCTGTTGAGCTTGGTTTGTTAGAGTACGAATTCTACCAAAAAAGCTATTCACAGACTCATTCTCATCCATACTAATTTTATGAAATTCAGCATCAAGAGAGATGAGTTTAGATTTTCTTACAGTGGTGGTTCCCTCATATGAGTTTACCAGTATGTTCCATGCTTCAAATGCTGTGGTGCAGTTTGAGATGAGAAAATATTGGTCGTCTGCTACAGCACTGAAGAGAGCATGTAAAGCTTTGGAATTCATGTTGGACAAGGTCTTTTCCTCTTTGCTCCAGTCATTCATGTCTTTGGGAGTGGTCACACCATCCTTAGTAACACTAGGCACAGCATACTTGCTAAGAACAACATTCCATGCCAGATCATCTATAGACATCAGGAATGACCGCATCTTGTTTTTCCAGAAGGCAAAGTTTGTCCCATCTAGAAGAGGAGGCTGATTGTAATTCCACCTTTGACTCATCTTGCTTCAAAAGATCTCTCTCGCAAGAGTGTGGCTCTGATACCACTTGTTAGGTCCACAGTCTAAGCAAGTGAGGAACTTTATGCAGTAGTTCACTGTATGTGTTTGAACACCAACAATGAACACACAGATTACGGTATCAAGTGTAATATAAGCACAGCGGAATAAAATGAAGCATAAAGTAAATAAACAACACAAAGAGTTGTTGACCCAGTTCGGCCTCCGGCCTACGTCTGGGGGATACCAATCCAGGAGATTATTTCACTATGTGTATCACCAATGGCTTACAACCACACACAGAGATGAAATAACTTGAATGCCTTCACTCCGAACTCCAGGCGGATAGTTGTGATGACCAGCTGCTCTCTCCAGCCCTGGTATAGGCTTCCCACCTATTTCAACTCCCCAAAGCTAACCCACTTTGAGTTTCCCCTGAAGTAACCTGTGAAGCACCTCTCCTTGTTGAGTGAATAAATAAGTTGAAGTCTTCTTCCTGGTTTCACCTTAAGCACTCTCCTTGAATGTGTCTCAGCTTCACCAAAGGGAACTGATGAACAATTAGCAAACAGGAGTGCTCAAGGCTCTGGTCAATCTTTCAGCAAAGGGTAGTTTCTGTGAACACTAGGCTGAAGATTGAAGTGGCTTCTCTCTAAGTTGTTCTGAAAGCTTGAAGAGGTTTCAGAGTGTTTCAAGAATGATAATGTTGAGAAGTGATTTCCAAAGCCTCTGAAAATCCCATTTAACCAAGCAGCTCTGCACACTTGAACGGTCACATTGCTAATTTGGGAAAGAGCCGTTGAGGTTAAGAGATGGCTTGTTCAAATCTTCTTTCCTTAATCTGGGAAGGAGTCCTGCAAGTAAATATTAGTATCTCTCCTCCCAGATTAGGAAATATCCGTTGGGCTGAAGTCAGTCTTCCAAGAATTCTTCAATGCACACCAGTAGACTGCTTACACTAATGTTCACCTATTGTGTTCTATCATCGGTTATGAACTCCTATCAAAACCTAGACTCAACACGCATCAGCTCAAAATCTTGAAAATAGACATCAGATAACGCCTAAAAATCTGGCTACCTATTCTCAACAAACTAGCATTGAAATGCTGAATCACACAAGAGATGGGCAGGTCACCTTAAAATGAGTGTCTGCCTAAAAAGGTTTATACTTTATTGCAGACAAAAAAGAATATTTTAGAAAGGTGATCTTATAATTTTGACAATTTTTGTAAATCCTATAAAAGGTTAGACAAATAACTAAAACAGCCTTTCTGTGATCTTCTGTTGCTCCATTAATCCATGAACTCTTTTATTTATATATATATATATATATATATAGTATAGATCATACCACATTTTCCAAGTAACAGAAAGTGATGAAATCAAACCCCTTTCTTAAAGGGGAAGAAATGAAAGGGTCAAGGAGGCTCTTCTTTCTGTAGAAGTTGCAGGTCTGTACAATGCCTGTGGTGGTCTGTTCCTGGACAAAACTAATCATCGTTGAATCTAGTATGTGAATACGAATGTAAGAGAAATGCAGCCAAGGATGACTTGCCGGCAAGCAAATTAACATTTCCTACATGTAATCGGCAAGTTGTCCTTGGCTACATTTTGCTCTCGTGTTCACATGCCAGAACTACGGTGAGGATGCGCTGCAGTAATGCCGTCAAAAACATAATGTAAGTCATCACATTTTTGGTCCAAAATTTCAGTCTTTATTAGAATTCAATTTCCTCCTCATGATCTTTTATGGTTCTGCTCAATACATTTGCAAGGATAATTGTAAGTTGAAATTTTATGATATACTACTTCCAAAATAATTTCAATTTACAGGCAACCATTTACATCAATCCCAAAGTAGTGATGACTGAAAAGGCTGCTTTATAAGACACATACATAAACAAGAAGATCAACTGCAGCTGCATATACATATCTATTTGTTGCTTTACCCATCACAATAATGCCACAAGTTCATCTATCGATTTCAATGTCTTCTCGTAGCATACGTAGGATTCGTACACCTTGGGTGACCGCACGTAGGAATCAAACTGTTGCAAGAAATGATCATCTCATCAGACAATATACACATATAAATAAATCCAATTCATATACTATATTGTATATTATTCTGTTGTTGTACCTCAGCCATGTTGTCTACTAATTCATTTGCTGTTCGAATATAGGACTTCCTCTGGGCTTCGGGCACCATGGAAAGCGCGGTTTTCAAGTCCTGAGAAAGGTATGCTTGCTTTAGGCGAATATAGAATATCACATACCTCCATGACATGCTCTCCAGCATGCTCCTGAGGGAATGGAGCCCTTCCGCCGTCTGTCGGATTCTGGCCACCGAGTCCTCAGGGGACAGTCCGGGCTCGAAGAATCTTTCCCGGATAAAAGAGCGCGTGCCCCAGTTTTGAGCCAGTGCAGGAGGAGGAGTGGCTTGGTTCGGAGTTACTAGGGCTAATGAAGTGGTTAGGAATGTGGATAGGATCCTCCTTCTTGGGATTGGATTTTCTTGATCGAGTAATGTTGCTTGAATTCTTGGCCGGAGCTGGTGGTGGCGGCGGAATGGGGTGGTGGCAGTGGAGTTTGGAACGGTGGCCATGGGTGGTGAAGTTTAATTTGGCGATCAAGAAATGGGGATTGGGGATTGGAGACGATTTGGGGGCCGAGGTTTTGCTCGAAAATGGACCTTTGATTTTGGTGACATGTGATATAAATTATCCCTTACTTTTGTTTTTTCAAAGGATAATTTCCAGCCAAGCAGAAATAGGGCCGCTAACCGCCGACCGTTATCTTCACACTCTTATAGTAATAAAATTTGCATTAAGGTGATGAGGACTTAGCCCGAGTAGTTAAATCCCTTAAATTCCAACTTAAAGGTTGGTGGTTTGATTTATAAGTTTGAAACTATTCCAAAAAATTTTGAAAAAATCAATGTATATCAATTGAGTTACCATACAGTTTTGACAAGTCAGTTAGTGTATATAACCTCTTAAATAGTCTGGAGGTGCAAACATTACAAAAAAATATATTTCACATCACAAAAAATATCTCTTATCTCACATATGCTTGCAGCACACAGAATATTCCTCCCATCACATACCTCACACCATATTTTTCCATCGCATAACAAAATGGACAATCTATACAATGTAATAGCTCCGCACTTGAGATAAAACCTATACATCAACTAGAGAATTGATCTCAAGCATAGGACAATCTATACGATGTAATAACTCTACACTTGTTTTAGTGAATCAACTATCCATCACTCTCTATATATCAGATCAAAAGCCGGACAACAAATTGAATCAGGTTGGTTAAAGTAGTAAATTATTGTAAACATGTTCATACATGGAACCAGGGGCGGATCCACCCTAAGGCCCGGTGGGGCCTCGGCCCCACCTCAAATTTATAAAAAAAAAAATTTTATATTACTTTTTTTTTTACTTAAAACTAAAGAAAAATAGACTCCGGCCCTACTTCCCGAAAAATCCTGAGTCCGCCACTGCATGGAACTAATGTTATGTAAGTAGTCAAGGCGGCCATTTGCACAACCAGATAGATTCTATTGTACCAGTTTAATGACAGCCCTTGCGAGCACAACATTCGGCACTTTGGCTGCTATGAACACTCAAGGGTTAGTAGTATCCAAAAATGAGGATAAATTATGTACTGTGAAAAATATCCCTCCTCAGATGATTCTGAGGTTTTAAAAACAGGGCTCTCACTTTTAGTGTTTGCCCATATGACATTGATTTCCTGTTTTTATAATTGGTCGATGAAGGAGATGATTCCGTGTTTTAAAAACAGGGCAGTTCCAAAAGTCTTACACTTGTTCATTGTGCAACGAGTTTCTTTTATTCGAAAATGGGAGAAAAAATAACAAGCCAAAACGCCCACCGTGGGGCTCGAACCCACGACCACAAGGTTAAGAGCCTTGCGCTCTACCAACTGAGCTAGACGGGCTTTTGTTCAAACTATTTTTGATTAGCTTTTCTGTATCAATTGTTAATTGAAGGAAACTACTAGGGGTGTGCAAATTTCGGTCGAAACCAAACAAACCGACCGAACCGAACCGAATTTTGCAATTTGGTTTGGTTTTTGGATTTCGGTTTGGTTTTTGGTTTTGAAAATCCAAAATTTCGGTTTTCGGTTCTGTTTTTGGTTTTTAAAAATCTACAATTCGGTTAACCGAACCGAACCGAAATTTAAATTATATATTTAAAAAAATATATAAAATACATTATGCCATTATATAATAAACACAAAATAATACCCCTATTTGGTGATTGTTTGTGTGGATGAGAAGTGAGAACCACTGGTGAGAGTTTTGAGACTTTTTATATTGCTTCGTATTTGAACTATTCAGTGACTGTTTCTTTATTTTGTCATTTCATTTGTGTGTAATTTGAACATTGCAATTTGAAATGGTTTACTATTATGCACTCATAGTTATATGTAGATATGATGTTTTTGTTTGACAGAGCGAATTTACAGGTTTAAAAATGGTAATAGAAATGTTTTGATAAAAAAATATTTTATTTTTTAGAAAAGCAATTCGGTTCGGTTCGGTTAACCGGTATAACCGAACCGAAATATTTCGGTTCGGTTATTTCGGTTTTCAGTAATTTTGGTTCGGTTTTGGTTTTTAGAAAAAATTCGGTTTTTAATTCGATTTTGGAGTTTGGTTCGATTCGGTTAACCGAACCGACCAAGCACACCCCTAGAAACTACAGTAAACTTGAAGGAAGGGGGAACTATAGTTAATTGAAGGAAACCACAGTAGACAAACGTAGTTAGATTATGGGTTCTGTACACAACCGATCGTAGAAACATACCAAGAGGGTTAGTTTTTTTGGAAAAGCACCAAGAGGGTTAGTTGGGACACCGCGTTTGATTGTTTTATTTTGAGAAAAAAGGAAGAAAAAAAAAAAAAAAGAGTTCAGAAATAGAAATCTCAGCTCAGACTTGGATTTAGTTACTTCTTTTATTTTTAAAATTTATTGTGCTGTTTATTTGTATTTTTTAATATGCCGGCGCGGATTTTTATTTAACTATGTTTTGAACTTTGTGTAGAACAATCCACATAGTCGAAGGTGCTCCCAAATCCGGTTGAATTGTTGTACTCCGTATTAGCTATTACTCCCATTAAAAAAAAAATTACTATTAAATTTTGACAACAATAATATATAAATTTTAACAAAATATGTTTATACCATGAGTATGTGTTTTGCGATACTGTTACATCGCCACCATTGAAATATACAAACTTGCACCTCAAAATAGTTTACAATGGTGTAGCACTACAAGACAAAGATTCCGTTTGGAATGGCTTCTAGAGAGGTGCTTTTGGCTTTTGCTTCTGCCAAAAGCACTTCTAATGAAAATTAGGTGTTTGTTTTGACTTTTAATAAAAAGCAAAAGCACCTCGAAAAACTAAAAAAAGTGCTTCTGGGAGAAGCAGCCCAGAGGTGCTTCTCCCAAAAGCAGAAGCAAAAAGCACCTCGTAAAATGTGTAAGGACTTAAATACCCCCACTACTTAATATGAATTACACTATAAATATATCTTTTTATCATATTAAGTATCACGTCTTTTTTGGTAATTACTACATTCCAAAAACACTTTTCATTTTTATTCATCCAAACATATTTTTTAGAAAAAGCCGCTTTTCAAACATTCCATCCAAACACAAAGTTACATGCTTTTGCTTTTGACTTCTGCTTCTGCTTCTACTTTTGGCTTCTGCTTTTTTCAAAAGTCAATCCAAACGGGCCCAAACTTGATCCAAGAAACCAGCCACGGCCTAGCTTCGATCAGGCCGGGGAAAAAACAATTCTCTAATAACCGGCACAATCCAAATTCCAAACACTAACATATACTTCCTCCGTTCCTAAATAAGTGCTACGGACCCACATTTCACGCAATCCAATACACGTTTTTAATCCGTAATAACTCAAATTCCATACAAGTAAAAATTATGAAAATTTAATATTCTAAATCTATGCGATTAGATGAATCCAACAAGATCCCATTTGATCATATTTTATCTTATATAATTGTATTAAAAAGTGGAGTCAAAACTACTTAATGAACAGTGACAAAAGTCAAAACGTGTCCTTTAAAAAGGAACGGATGTAGTATAACATATCATGATAAATTTCATAATCCTTCCTATGCCTATTGCTTTCTATCTCATGCATGATCATGTATCTTCAATGTTAAGTGATTCCAAGTAGTATGTCTGAAAATGCCAATTCTGCCACAAGACTTTCCACATTTCGAACAGCACACACTTTCAACCTTCAAACTTTGAATAAAAAGAAAACAAAAGTAGCACAATTATATCACTTCAGATAGGGCTGATGTACACACATCATTAAAAAGTTACAGCCACAGCCATAGGCCAAACCATATCCACAACCAAGACTTGTAAACATCCCCTGAAAGCCAGCCTGACCGATCAATTATTGATGCCAATTTGGTCAAACTGGAGCTCCATTTTGTGCTTCCTACTTTCTGAAGACAATGACATAAAATCAATTAAGCAATAGTACTAGTTTTCAAGCAAGAATAGAAGAAGACAATCCAGTACACATGGAACAAGATTTTCCTTGATCACCTTTGAACGATAACGAAGTTTGTCTTCATTACATGCAAGGGTACATGCTCGAATAAATCAATTTTCGACTATTCAATACCAGGTGCGTGTTATTTGTTTCACCTAAAGCAATGGCAGTGTTGGGTAGCAAACCCATATCCCACATCGGAAGAGTAGAGAAATATAACCCTGAATATAAGAGTCCACCTAACTCCTAACTCCATTAGTATGAAGCTTTCTGGGGGTGTCCATGTTGAAGTACAAACTCAAGTCCCACTTTGGAAGAATAGGGAAACATATCCCTAAATATAAGAGTCCACTCAACTCCATTAGTATGGGGCCTTTTGGGAGAAGCCCAAAAACAAAACCGTGCGGGCTTGACCCAAAGCGGACAATATCATACCCATGCGGTCAGCAGTAGACTGTGTGTGTAGGAGACGAACAATATCATACTAATGCCGGAGTTAGGCAGCCCCTCAGAATGGCCCAATTTTAACTTTTCTGCAATTGGGGTTTCCTCTCACAATGGGCGAGAAGGCTTTTAATGTTCTGTTATTGCACATCGATGATATGGGTTTTTGTTTGATTGATTAAATAATAAAGATGACGCAAAGATATGTGGCCAGTGATTGGTTACTCTGTACAAATCATTCTTTAAGGAGTCGTGTAAATTTAGCAGATCATTTACAATAATAAACAATAAGGAACAAATCATGCAATAACAACACACAACACAGTGATAATAGTGTCCCAACTTTGTTTAAAACAAAAGAAGGTTAAGAAAGAGAACTATTACGTCAACTCAAGGCTTTACCCACCTTAGCGATAAGACAGTACTATGTAATATCCGAATTCGTTCTCATCTGATCCTATAAAGAAGCTTTAAAGAAGGTTTCGATGTCAGTTTTGGACAAAGTTAAAGCATGTTATACAAACGGAGTTGGTCTAAGTGGTATGGAACTCTTGCAGCTTAAGCAAAGGTATGTGGTTCGAGCTTTGTGTATGCAGAATTCTGCTTCGAAAGATGCAAGTCCTCGAGAGATTAATTTTGAGTCCAATAAGACATGAGGATACCTGGTATTTTTTTTTTTTTTTTTTAAAAAAAAGGTTATGCATGTTATGTAAAGTTCTTATCCTTTTAGGCAAGCATAGCTGTAGCACAATTATTATACTTATAATTTATTGTTAAGTTGCTTGATGATTAGTATTCTTGCATACTTTTAAGGGAATCCTTGATTCTGACATTTTTTTTTAACACTAGTTAGGATTGGTTTGTAACTCGTGTGTTTACTGGTCAAAAATTGTGTAATTATATATTAGAAAAACTAGGAATCTTTTATATCATTTGAGAAACAGGTAGCACAAATCTACAAGCAGATGTAAGTTCATCTGTTACCTAATCACACCCCTTACTTGGAATAGAAAATTCTGCAGTAATAATTTACTATTATTATTCTAACATAACATGGTTTTTGTTTTTGGGTTTTTTTTTTCTTTTTTCTTTGGTTTTGTTTTCCAACAAGCATATCTGATGAGGATTGTGAGATATTTCCGAATCGAAAACGACAGCTTTTTGACAATCTTTTGTACACTTGCTGCCTTGTTCTTCCTCCCCAATTTCCTCTTTTTGAGATTTCTTTCATTGCAGCTCATACATGGGATTCACAAAAATTGGCTGCTGGTTCAGTTGAAACTGCTTTGTGTCATCTGTGTAGGGTGCCTGCGCCTGCCCGTGTTGGTACTTCTCGGTGGTCGTCGCGGCGGCGGCGTTGCTCGTCGTGTCCTGATTGTTGAAAGGTGCATTTCCATCCATAAGTTGTGACATTGAGGTCATGTAGTCGAACTCCCATAGATGTGTTAGCGAACAAGTCCTAGGAAAAACGTAGGCTTGTTCGCTAACATCGGCTGGCGTTTTCGTAATTTGAGCGAATGAGTCTTCGACCCTTTGTTCGGAAGCTCTTGCCACATTCTTTTTCTTGTAGATTCTACAGAGCACCCAATCATCTAACTGAAATTACATAAAAACCAAAGAATGAGTTGTCCATAGCTTCTACAATGATTGTTGGGACATAAATGAGAAATCTTTTTAAGTTATATGGGGCATTAATTGAAGTCACTCTATACCCTCATGGAGGATCCATTTTGCCTGTTCTGAAGGGGCCTGGATTCGCTTAGCCGGTATTCGTGCATGATCCAATCGGTTTTGGCCCCCTTTGGGGGCCTGCCGGTGTAGAAAACAAGGGCCTTTTTCACTCCTACATATTTCGATCTGCTGTAGATGGCTTTGTCCGTTCCCGTGGCTTTCCAGTACCCAGAAACGGCCGCTCTGTTCGGGCGCACCCCATTCGGGTACTTACGGTCACGGGGGCTGAAGAAGTACCACTCGTTTTCGCCAAATTCAGTCTTGGCTGCAACCATAAGGCAGTCGACTGCTTATTAGTACAAATTAATGTTGCCACGACGAACCAAGTAAATAACGAACTAACTAACTAACCGGGGAGCTGCCACGGGTCGTATTTGTAGATATCGACTTCAGGGATGATCGAAGAAGGGCAGGGGCGCGACGATGCCTGGTTTCGGAGATAGTACACGATCAGCTCTTCATCGGTTGGATGGAATCTAAAGCCAGGAGGGAGATCACAAGTCCTTCCTCCTCCTATCATGTTTTTGGTAATTCCTAAAGACAAAAAAAAAAAAAAAGGATGTAGTTAATTTTCAGGTAGGAGTGTGTGTGACAAAATGTATGGGTTATTATTACTTGACTTGTAGGGAAGGGAATTTTTCTAAGGGGGAGGAGAGGAATGAGAGTTATTGAAAGGTTTGCAAGGAGGTGGATGACCATTTTATATGTGGAGGATTCTTGTCTTGTTGTGGATTGCATCAGTTTTGATTGGCTGTTTCTTTGACTTCACTACAGTATAAACACACATACTCTTATTACATAATAATACATCATCATACATGTGAGGGCGTTTTTTGTTTTTATGTACATTATACATTCATGGTATGGAATTGAATGAAACGGACAAATTCTGTATGGGATATAATAGTAGTTGCTGCTTTCTACGAAAATGCTTTGTTCTCTTCTTTTGGTTTATTTTGTTTTCTTTCGACTGGATAAGAGTGACTAATTGGGGGTTGGGTATATACCCAATAAACACCCTTTAATTAATTCTCCTTTATTAAGCTCGACTTTAAATAGAATTCTAAATACATAAAAACTCTTTTAAGTTTTTCGTTTGGCTTATGCATGTAGTAAATTGTGGGTTTATTTATTATATTAATTATAAAGATCTGTATAGTATATGTTCATAGTCATACGTTAAATCAATTTGCTGGGTCACGTATTTTTGTTCGTTTGTGATGCTTTAACAAACTGGATTCCTACATTCCCATGGGTATACAAGAAAAAGAAAGAGAAAAATTTGGCATAGATTACAACTAGCTATGGTATGGCAGAATATAATGACGACTGAAATTTCACATTCTTTTGTGTTATCTGGTTCAGGATTTTTCTTTTGTATAACAAACAAACAATGGAATAAATGCCCAATTAGTCATTTTTCTTTTCTTTTTGGCCAAATCAGTCCTTTATCTATTTTTATACCCAATTAGTCCTCTACCTTTTGCCTTAATGTCCAATTTAGTCTTTTTTGTATAAAATAATCTCCGCTTGACTCTCTTTTATATTAAATTGACCACCAATCTTTCAAACCATTTCATTTTAGCCCCAAAACTTTAAATAGTGATTTTTATTAATCCATACATCAAACAAATGCCCAACATGCTTCCGTAAGAAAAATTAAACAAAACCTCATACCTCGGGTTTGACCGCCTTGTTGCCGGGTCTTCCGTCCGGGATTTTACGGACTCCTTCCAACCAAATGACCGCAGCCAATGGTTCACCAGCTCTGGGCTCCTTCAGCAACAGTCAGTACAGTCCTATTTCGTTTCCTACCTTAGGACGTAGCGAGGTTTGGGGCAAAAAAGTTTAATTCTAATTTTGGAAGATTATAGATATATGAAGCCTGGATTTTACTGAAGAAATATTAAAAATATTATTTAAATATAATTTCTCCTAATGGAGAAGACAAACACTTAGCTCCTCATGGAGGAAGCAAGACTCTTGGGGATGTTCCCCATACTATTACAGACACAGAAAGGAAAATTTGCAGAAATGAAATATTACAAATGTTTTGAAGAGTTGGGAGGATTTTTCGATGCCTCCCATCTGCTTCAAACTCCTTTATTTATAGGCGCCCGCGGACTTCAATCCCGGATTCCAATCTTCCTCTAAATCCTTGTGACGTCACTGCGTTCATCACTTGGCCTTAATTTCCACTGGCTACATTATTGTCCTTTTGGAATTATTGCGTTAGGTGGCTTTTTGTCAACTCTCCACCTTCTCTTGTCGGCCACTTTCTGCCAGCTACTCTGCCCTTCTTTGTCGGCTTTTAATTATGAGTGTTGCCGACACCTCTCTTTCTTTACATCCAGCTAATCTTACTTTGGCTTGTGAAAGTTTTTTGGACGTTTCTTCCCTTTGTCCTGTTCGGGTCCGGATTTTTTCTGCGTTACCCGGATCTTTGTACCGAATAGAGGTTTCTCCTGTTCTGCACAATATGGGCATATGTGGTTATCCCATTGGCCAACATGCATCATGTTGCATGCCTTCTTTCTGGTAGACTCGGTTGCTGGCAACTTGTTTTCCCAGATGAGTAACCACTTCTTTTCAAAGGAGGTTTCCGCAAACTCTGTGCTTTTCCCTGTTAAGGAACTAACCAGGAACGATCTATTTAAGTTGTTTGAGAATATTTTAAACGGATATTTAACCTTTTCCATCTCGGTGAGACAGACCCAGAATCCCCATGCTCGTCGGGTGGAGATTTCATCTTCGCTGATTGAAGATACCAATGGTGCCTTCTCATCCATAAACTTAACTCTGTTGAAGGCAATCATATCAGGTCTCTGTAATTTAATAAATTGAAAGACCGGATAAGAACCTTTCCCGACTATTTCTGGTGCTGCTGAAATGAACTTAAGCTCCAGAATATCTCCTCTTTGCAGATGCGGGTTGTTCTGCCATGATTCGTGCACCGCGCTACTTATCCATCCCGGAAGTTTTTCGATTTTCGGAAATCCTGGTGATGTAGTATGAACAGATGCTAATGCTCCAAAGTCATACCACTTTCGAACCTCTTCTGGTTTCGATCCTTCGAGCATCCATACCCTGTTGTATCTCCCGGATGTCTCGATTACTGTTTTGCTGGGGTTAATACCCCTTTTGGAAACCAGTTGTTCCCATTTTCCTTGGTAGTCCAGCTAGGCAGTAGATAGGACCTTCTCTTCTGAATTAACCTTAGAAGTGTCTGTCATTGGCCTAAGGTTAATTTCTTCCTCTTTTACCCCAGAGGCAGTGGTTTGACTTGAACTTTCGGAAATGTGACTTTCCTCTTGCTCAACATTTTTGTCGGTATCCGACAATGGTTCCTTTGAAGCAGTGCTTGAATCTGCTTCTTCATATGTGACCACCTTAGTTTTTTGGGCACATTTCTCTTTGTTTACCAGGGAGGCTGACGCTTTCCTGATTGGCTCTAATACTGTTTCCCATAGCGCTGCCGCTGTCGTTGCTATATGGGAGGTTCGTATATTGTTGCGGACCATGTCCACATCGCTCTGTTGTATTTGGCCAGCTGCTCGTGCATTGATCTCGAGCTGTCCAAATTGCTTTGATAGCTCCTCTAGGTTTTCTCTGAGGTGCCTGAATCTCGTAATGATGGAATCAGCTTCAAATGCTTCCATCTCTCGTCAAGAAATCTGCAAGAACATTTTCATGAGATTTTATAACATCAATATCATAAGTATAATATTGACATTCAGCTTGCCATCTGATAATACGAGTTTTTTCAATTTTTGATTCAAGTTTATTTTTTAGAAAAGCTCTTATATTAGTATTATCAACTTTTAATACAAATTTCTTTGCAAGTAAGAATAAGGGCCATTTTTTAAATGTTTTCCATACTGCAAAGAATTCTTTTCATTAATGTGCCAAAGTTTGGCTTGTTGTTCAGTGAACAACCCTCCTGTGTATCTACAAGGTTCTTGACCCGTAGTTGTTTTTCTCATGAGCACTCCCGCCCATCGAAAATCATTAGCGTCTGTGTAGACTACCAGCTCATCCTCATCTTGAGGTATCGCGAGTTTTGGCAAGCTATTGCAGACTTGCTTTAGTTCACGAATTCTCTTGGTATGGATTTCTTCCCATTTCCATCTAGAGCTTTCAGTCTCTTTCAGGAGTGGTCTAAAATCCTTTCTATATTTTGCAAGGTCTTTTATAAACATACCTGCAAAATTTACAACTCCCAAGAAACTCTGAAGTTGTTTCTTGTCTTTTAATATGTCAGGAAAATTGCGGATTTTTTCCACAATGTGTTCCTGTAACTCTATCCCTGCTTCATCAATTTGAACTCCTAAGAATTCAATTTTGTTAGCAGCGATGATAGCCTTTTTCTCAGAGAGAACAAGACCTTCCCTATGACATGCATCTGAAAATATTTCAAGGTGTTTAATATGTTCTTTAATATTTCGAGATGCAATCAGAATGTCATCTATGTAGACGAACATGAACTCTAGATAATCCTTAAATAGATTATCCATCTTTCTTTGGAATATCTGAGGGGCATTAGAAAGCCCCATTAGCGTAACATTCCAAATATATTGCCCTTGTGGGGTGGAGAATGCTGTGAATTTCTTCGATTCATTCTCCATCTTAATCTGATAGAAACCAGATTTGCAATCAAATTTAGAAAACACTTTAGCACCTTTGATGCAATCAATTAAGTGTTCTCTACTCGGAATGTAATAACCATCAAACTGTATTATTTTATTAATACCTTGATAGTTTATTACCAACCTGGGTTTACCTCTTTTTATTTCACCATGGTTTCTTACCAAGAGTCCAGGGCTACTATAGGCTGAGACTCCAGGCTCGATGAGTTTAAGATCGATATGCTCCTTGATAATTTGTTGCATATCTTTCTTATCCTGCATATTCATTAAGATGGGTTTGTATCGAACATACTCATATTTATATTGTTCTTTTACCTGTAGAGTAGCTTCGATCTTGTTTTTATCCCACCATGCCAGATGATCCTCGTTAAAGTTTCTCTGGATAAGTCTTTTTATATTTTCGAGGGACAATTTAGTTTCCCCATCAATGTCTAATGAAGTTATATTTAATGACTTCATTTCCTGCATTGCTTTTTTGAGCTTTATAATTTCCTCAATAGAAGCTTCATCGAATCCTTGCTGTCTAAAAGACAACAAAGCCTTACCAAACTTTCTTTTATCCTGCATTTTTGGATGGGTTAGTTTGGCATCATTATCACCACATTTGCTGCGAAATAATATGGGCATTAACCTGTTGAATGCCTTTTCTCTGCGCAACACCTGTATCTGATTTCCACAACTTGTGGTAAATATTAACAAATTTCTTTTGTTATCTTGAACATATTTTGTAAAGGATTGTATGAAATTATTTCCTAACAAAATATCCGCTCCTGTATCATGAAAGTAAATAGGAGACGTTTTTACCTTATACCAGGGTGTACCAAATGCTCCTCCAATCATGATATTGACCTGTCTAATACCCTTATTTAGTACTAAGATTTTTTGGGAAAAATCTCTTCCTGCAATAATGGGTAATGATTTCATAGCTTCGCTAGGGAAAACTCCTGGTTTTGCCGTGCAAATACCTGATCCTGAATCAATATAAGCTGCAAAATATTCTGACTTATATTGTTCATATATTATTCCTACAGAGATATAAATGGAAAATGGACTTGTCATTTAATTCTGATGGTGTGACCCTTCAGATTAAATTCTATACCATTATCCTTTCTTACCCATGGTTTATGATTTTCGAGAAAACTTAATCCCAAAATCATA
Organism: Hygrophila difformis; assembly: GCA_030278955.1. Classification (NCBI taxonomy): domain Eukaryota; kingdom Viridiplantae; phylum Streptophyta; class Magnoliopsida; order Lamiales; family Acanthaceae; genus Hygrophila; species Hygrophila difformis. Next base: position 53,518 of record JAOANR010000294.1, read on the forward strand.
ACCCCGTTGTCTTTTACGGCAGTGCCTAAGACTCTGATCTCGTGTCCTGCAATTTCAATTGTTCCTTCATAGGTTCCAATTGATGGCTACTGCAAGTAGTATAAGTCATCACATGGAAAACGATTATTCTTTTCAGTGATGTCAAATATTACTCGTATTTCTTTCCATCCTTCAGGGCATTTAATCTTTATATTATCTACCCCAATGGATTGAGGAGTTAGATCTTTTATGAACTCCTTCCCTTTATATGCCATAATCCTGTCTTCCGAAAAAGACATACGGCTTGTGTACTCAATTCTAGCACTCGTTGATCTGTCTAGAATTGAATGATCTCTTATCTGTATGTCTACTCCTCCTAACCTTGGAATCTGGGTAGGATTTGGAGTCATGACTTTAGCAAATTCCTTGAAAATTCTAGGATTTCTATATATTCTTTCCTGAGAAATAAGTCAGAATGATGACTATTGGAAAGTGCATAAGAGATTCTATAAGTTATATAATATGGTCTGTTTCCTTCATTCATTAGATCTTTTCTTTTAAAATCCTGATGAAGGGTTAGAACTCTACTAAAATCTTGGTCAGCTAAGTTATAGGAAATTCTGGTATGTATGTCAAACATTAACTTCCCAGCATATAAATTTCCTACCATAGTTCCAAGAAGACCATCTCTAAGGTTATTGATTCTTCTATCAGTGACTGATAGATGTAATTCAGAATCAATGCCTTCTTTAGAGGTTGCCTTAATTACTACTTCAATGGCTCCTATGTGGATCCATTTCATAGTAATGGCGATTTCCTCCTTCATTCTGCTTAATTCCTCAAGAATTTCTTCTTTAGGAATTAATTGCATATCCATAACATTACAAGTCAATTCCATAGGAATAGAAAACTCACCTGCACTTACCTTGTAGATGATGTTATGTCTTCTCTGGTTGAGTCCCATCTGGTTAAGAACTCGTCCAATCCCGCCAATTCTGAATCCGTCATATGGGCTGAGGTTGGAATCTTGTCGCATTATTCTTTCCATGGTTCGATTTGAGATCGTCATCCTTGAAAAGAATCCAGACAGGTTTTCAGTGGTCTGAATCATGTCCTCTTCAGTCAGACTCGGTTGAAGATCCATCTGAATATGGGTCCGAGTCACTTCTTAATTCTTCCTCATAGATGCTTTCATCAGAGGGGATGTCTTCAAACTGATAGACTGGTACCAGTTTTCCATGGTAGACCGCTTCCACGATATCCTCCGTGGCTTCGTACCTTCGTATCTCACGATTCTGAGAGCAATCGGGTGAGATATGACCTTTGGCTACTTCCAACAGTTGCAGTCCTTGAAACTTTCGTTGGCTCGGGTATGGGCTCGTCTGAATGTTCTCTTGGGCGTCGTTCTCCCTGTGCTCCTTGTTGCTGAGCTAGTTGAACCTTGGGATGAACTCTTCTCCTTCCCGTTCTTTGTCCAGTTTTGTATGATCTGGCCTTGCCCTTGGACCACCGTGCTCTTCTTCTTCAGAATGGAGGTCTTCTGAAACTCCTACTGTATGAGCCTCGACTCTTCTTCTTTCTCTTCTTTTCTTCTGATTCTCCTATAATTGTTGGAAAATCGTTATTTTCACAGCAAAGAGGAGTTCTTTTTATTTTACCTCTTAGTCTCTTGATGTTCTTTTGGGCTGCTGCCTGTTGACACCGTTCCCTGAGCTTATCCTTTAAGAAGGACATCCTCCGGGCTATTGAGTCCACTGTACCAGGGGGTACTGTGTACGATTGGATCAACATCTCTCTCCATGGGCTGCAGATCTTTGCAAAGAACATGGGACATGCTACTTCAGCTGTCATCTCACTCCGAAAATAGTATTTACGAAACCAATAGATGTATTCGTCTACTGCGCAAATACTTCTTAACTCCATACCCAATAATGCTTGGGTATAGACCTTGATTTTTTCGGTTCTCTGTTCTTCAAAATAACTATCTCCTACAAAATGGGTTTTGAATAAGAGGCCAAATCTTTCACAGATTGTGCTTTTGGATTCTCCCTCGAGTATTTGCTCTTTTAAAGCAGTCGTGGAGTTTTTCCAGCCCAACTTTGCCGATCCTTCGAGACTCAGCTCTATTAATCTGACAAAGTTTTCTTTATCGAGTTCCAGGGTGGTTGCTGCAATCTTCATTGAAGCTACCCATTCATCGATCAGGTCTTCGATGTTTCGGAAGTCGATAACGTCGAGGTTCAGTGTTATGCTATATGGATTTAATGGTTGTAACATCGTCTTGGCCCACGGTGTGGATTCTAGTGCTCTACTTGGGTCCGTCCTGGGTTTCGTCTTGCATTGAGATGCACCTCAGGATACCTGTTCATGTAGAAGTATGTACTTTCTCTCATTGGGACATCAGGAGGTCCATCGTGGGTCATGTTGGATCCTGATCCTTCCGCATAACCCAATTGAAGAACTTCATTGGGTTTTACATTAACCAGATCCATAATCCCAAGTTGGGAAAATGATTCTGCTAATTCTTGTAGATCTGATAGATCTGCCCTGGAAACACTCATTCGACTGTTTTCAGGAGATCGATCATAAGCTCTTCTTGTGATTTCTGCTTTGGAACCATAGTTGCTTTACCCTTTTGATGTAAAGCTTGTACTGGTCCGAATGCATCTCTAATATTGGCTTGGTTATTCTTGGAAGATTCAGGAATATCCTTATGCCTTTTCTTGATATCCGAAATGTCAAATTTCAGATTCAAAATCTCTTTCTTTAGATCTTGAAATACTTTCAAGATCTCCTCTGTTGACTGATTCAAGTTATCTATTTTCCCAGGTATAATTAATACCCGGTTACCAAAATCTTGAATTGTCTTTTAGATTTCTCTTAAGTCTTTTGATAACTTAGAGCTATTCGGATCAATTTCTTTCCAATCAGTTCCTCTCATTTTGATGAAAGAAATTATTGTTAATAAAATCTTGTCTTCCAGACAAGTTCAAGAATTTCCTCTGGAAATTTTTATTTTTTATTTCCAAAATTTGGAAATAACTCACTGGTTTCAAATTAAATGAATCCATTAAATAATTAAGTCTTCACCATTAAGAGATAAAATATTATAAATAATATAATTAATATATTCTTCATTAAAATCTTGGCTCTGATACCAATTTTCATGCGGATCCGAAGTCATATGGATAATAAAATTATTTAAGTTTTGGAAGAGGACCTTTTGTACAAAGTCAAACCTTCCTAGGGCCTTAATGAAAGTTTTTGAAAGTTTGGGGTTAAATATAAAAGTGTGGATGTCCACTAGCCCAATTTAATAATACAAAAGGACTATTTTGGCTATTTCATGCATATGTAGAGGACTATTTTGGTATTTTGAAACATAAAGGGCTATTTTGGTTTTTTAGCAAAGATAAAGGACCATTTTGGCCTTTATTCCAACAAACAATCCATGACCTTTTCTTCATTACCCTTTTGAACTTTTCTTTTTTTTTCCTTAAAAAAAAGAATCTGTTATCCACCCCATTTTCTACATAGAAAATTATAGAAAATGCGTCCAATTATTGGTTAAATGTAAACATAAGAGTTCATATTTTATAACATCCTAGTCTCACTCACTTGTAGATTATGTTCAATTTTACGGACAATATCTATAAATGAGATCACAATCATACATCGCATGTTGTAGTACTTAGGCGCCCATTGGGGTAAGAAAAAAAAAATCACATGATGTGGTTTTTTTTTTTTTTTTTTTTTTTTTGAGAACAGGATTCATTTCATTCATTCAATAACCAAAAACAACGTAATACAACAGCCTGTGGAAACCAGACGTTCCACAACCTCAAAAGCTGCACAACATCAAGAAACTCTACACGTTCAATCCCCAAGCCAAAAATCAAAAACACATTCCGAAAGTATCACATGATGTGGTTGGTTGAGGTATCCATAGGATGTAGATGGGTGAGGGCAATGAGGACTTTGCAACCAATGGGAGAAATGTAATACACATAATGTGGCTTAAATGAAGCAAAACAAACTACTCATACCAACAACAAGGTATAGTTCTTTCTTAATAGTCATTATATAATAACTCCAAAGTAAAATGTGTTAACCTTGGAGTAATTATAAAATTAATGATCTCCTCGAAAGTCTTCAATGGTGTGTGCAAATAACTAAATAAGGCCAAAAGCCAAGTGAAAAGTGGTCATATTGGTTTGTATGATCAGTTTCATCTGTGCCAATTACATCAATATTAACATATCTTTCCGCTACACATAAAATGAGAGTGCTAGTGTGTTCTTGATATGGATTATGCACAATTACAATCTGAATACACAGGACATATATCGGTAGGCAATACCATTCAATGATGCAGAATACTCCCTCCGTTACATTTGTATTATTCCATTTTGATTTTGTTACACTATTTATATAAGAAAAAATTATAATTGAGCGAGTTTTTATTGGATTCATTTTTTTGTATAGTTTTAAATATATATTTTATAGAATTTTTACATATATATTAATATATTAACTGTATGTTAAACAAATGTATTTTGAGGCAATACTAATTGAGGAAGTACATAACTATAATTCAACCACAAACAATGTAAATAGAGTAATATCATTGTTTAAAGCTCCATAGTGTTTGTTGAGAATCCCAAAGTACTCCTCTCATTCCCTTCCTACAAAAGTACTACTACCTCCGTTCTCATTTAAGTGCTCCATTTGCATAGTAGTAACTATTCATTGAGTAACTTTGATCAAATGTTTAACATAGTTCTATAAGATAAAATATAGTCAAGTGAGATCTTGTTGGATTCGTCTAATCACGTAGTTTTAGAACATCAAATTTTTATAATTTTTACTTATATAAAATTTGAGTTATAAATATTTAAAAATGTGTATTGGACCGTGTGAAATGCAGAAGTTGAGCACTTATATGAGAACAGTAGTATGCATGTGTGTGTATATATAAATACAATTTTAGTTAATCTTTCTTATCTTTGAAGGTGCATTTATTAGACAATTGAAATTAGTCAATAACGTGTAGAGAGCGGATTCCTTTTTTTTGTCTTTTTGTTGTTTTTGGCTTTTCCTTTTTTTCCTTTTTCGTACTGTAATCTTTTTTTTCCTAGAACATTTAGTTTCCAGATTTAAAATGGCATTCCATTTACATATTCGTATGCAGAAATCATATACTACTGCATGCTCTTAATTCTTTGTTTATTTTAAATTTTACGAATTAAAAACTTATTGGTACTGATCTCAATTCAGTATGCTGTCTTTTAAAACTTGGTAGTTGGTACTGATCCAAAGCTGGTTAAAATAAACAAAAAGCATGTATTACGTAGTACATAGTAAATAATTGGATAATTAAATAATTAAATATAAACCCACCTTACCTGAAGCGTCGAGCAGTCGACAGGTGTCCCCAATTATTTCTCAAATAAAATAAAATTTACTTGTGGCCATTATCCAGACACTTCAACAATTAGGTTCTCATTGGAGCACGTATATTGTACTACTACTCCTTTCATTTATTTTAATATCGGTTTAATTTACGATAATATGAACTTAATCAAGAAAATTTACTGATAAATAAATCAGATAAAGTTGTTTGTTTGTTTTTTCTTTAAAATAAAATATAAACAATTATATTGAAACATCTTAAAATAAAAATAAAAATATACAATAGTAGTAATGATTCAAGGAGAAAAAATTGCATAGTTGTTGTTAATTGAAAGAAAGTTATTCATTTTAGAATTTTTAGAATAGTTTAATCGAATGTCACGTCTAATGGATATGGATTAATAACGTTATCTTATCGACACCTGGCCTAGCGTGGCTGAATTGTGCTCTGCCTAATAAAAAAATAAAGAAAAAAGTTGAGACAAAAAAAATATTGAAGTATTATTTTTTTTCTAGTTATAGGTAGAAACTAATGAGTTGGGTCAATATAATCAAGGAATATTCCTATGATGAATCTATCCTCTATATATCTGCCGTATATATTATTACTACTACGCCTAGCTCAGTCTCAATTTTCATTTTTGTGTACAAAAGGCATGAGGTATAACTATAAATTATTAAAATATGGTGTCATTATTATTATTTAATTAGGTTTGGTGCAGTACAAAAAAATAGTATGTCAAATTATGATCAATTACCATGTATTTTATATTATCATTTTGTTTATGTTTATTTTTTACATTGATATTTTAAAATTTATTTACAACTACTTTTAAAAATACATTAGATAAAAGAAAAAATTCCAGCCATATCAAACTCCTACAATTCTTTTTAGCCAAAAAAAAAAAAAACTCCTACAATTCTAATTTTCATAACTATATACACATCGCATCTACAACTAATAGGATGTTTGGATTAGCGACATAAAATAGATTGTTTGATTATTGCGTTTTCAAAACGTAAATAATCAGGTTTGCAGCACTCTTTTTTAGCGGTTAAACTGATTATTTGTGTTTTGAAAATACAATAAGCAGATAATTCATTTTCTTGCAACTTATTCAAACACCCTTTAATTATAAAGTATATTATGGAATCTAAATAGTTACCAAATACTCCCCCGATTTTATATAACATTTGCATAGTTATTACTATTTATTGAGCAATTTTGATACAATTTTTTAACACAATTATATAAGATAAAACATAGTTGTTGGCACTAACATTTCATGCAGAATCATTTGGGTGTCATTGCAACGCTCTAACAACGATACAGTTATGGTTTTAAAGATCAAAGCTTCACCAGCACCCGGACTCAAAGACCAAGACGTTCTCAGTTTATAAATAGTCTTTGAGTCAGTCTTTACTTTTAGAGATTTTATCTTCAATATTCTACCAAGAGAGTTTTAGTTTTCGTTTTAGAAGATATACTTCAAGAGAGTCAAAAACTTGTTCTTCGTTTTGAGATGTTTTGAGAAGTTTTTGTTCTTGATAGAATTGTGTTGTAATTCACTGTATATCGCTTAGATCGAGTTGTAAATCAAGGAGAGGGAGTCTTCTTGATATAGCTTAAAGGATTCTTGATTCAGGGTCGTCAACAGATTGAAGGAACAACAAGATTGTCTCTGTAATTCTAGTTAGGGAGATTAGAAGTTGAGGGGGAGAGTTTCAGCTTCTAGATCGAGTTAACAGGATTGGTCTCAAGTCTTGTGTTTGTTCTTGTTCATAGTTGAGTAATCTTCGCCTGGATTGGAATCCCCCGGATGTAGGACAAGAGGTCCGAACCGGGTCAACAAACAATTGTGTTCTTATATTTCTGCAATTGTGTGTGTTGTCAATACATCGCGTTAACAACCTACTCACAGGGACTGTCAATTGGTATTAGAGCCAATCTTCAAACGTTTACTGGAGATTCAAGATTCAAGATGAGTAGGGAAATTTCGCATCTTCGTCCACCAATCTTCGATGGAAACAATTTTAGCTACTGGAAATATAGAATGGAGTGCTATCTCAGAGCTCTTGGAGAAGATGTCTGGGATGCAGTTGAAGAAGCATGGGAACCACCAACAAGGACTGAAATCCCTGCGGTTGTCACTGCAACGACGACCACATCCGCTTCAACGGACACTACCTCTACCACTGCTACCACAACAACGGCTGTACCACCTGCTGCACCGATTACACGACTTGCTAGGAAGGCCGAATTAACTGTAGCAGAAAGAGCAGCAAAACAAGGGAATTACGCAGCTATGAACGCGATCAGCGGAGCTATGGAAGAGGCACAGCACAGAATCATCAAGAATTTTAAAAATGCCTATGAGATGTGGAGATTTCTTGAAGTCGGGTTTGAAGGTTCTGCCGATGTTAAACTAACTCGATTACATCGTGTTGAATCTTTATATGACAGGTTGGAGATGACGGATGATGAAAATATTTCAACATATTTTGAGAGATTTCAAAATGTGGTTAATCAATGCATAGAGCTTGGAATGCATTTTGATGAACAAAAATTGGTTCGCAAGATGCTACGTACGGTTTCTCCTAAATATTCTGGTAAGATCTCAGTTCTTGAAGAGAGTGAGAAGACCAACACCATGACTTTAGAAGAGTTGGTTGGCAATTTGCAAAATTATGAAATGAATCATCTGGAATCAAGGAGCAAAGGAAAATCGAAGAGTATTGCTCTAAAGGCTGAAAAGGTTGAGGAATCAGATGATGATTTAGATGAAGAGTTATCCTTGATCACTAGAAGGATGGCCAAATTTCTTCAAGAAAAGAGAGCAAGACAGTTACAGAAAGGCAAGCCTCAAAAATCCAGTTCACATGGTTTTTCAACATCTGACAAACAACAGTCCAAAGGATCTAAGAAGTTCGAAGGCAAAGGCAGTAATGTCAAGAAACTCAAGGAACCTGAGAAATTTGACAAATTCTCTTCTATTATATGCTATGAGTGTGGAGGAAAAGGACATCTAAAAAAGGAATGTCCTACTGCCAAAAGGAAAGAAGGAAAAGCTTATCAAGCTACACTCAGTGATGACGAATTCGATGTTGAAGCAACAGAGGAACAACAGAGTGACTCTGAAGATGTTATCGCATTGACTATTCGAGACTGTAGTCCCCAACCAGGTATAACAAATTCAATAGATTATTCTACTGATGAAGATGATTCTATGAATGCAGGTAATATCAGTGAAATATACTCTAAACTGGCCGATGCATATGAAGAGTTAAAGTTCGAATATGATACAGCCTTCAACGAGAATAAAAAGCTGTTAACACAACTGACTGACCTCGGAATTTCTTATGATAATCTATCTACTGAAAAGATCAAATTACAAAAGGAACTAAAGCTAGCAAAGCTCAAAGTTGAGGAACTTCAAGATGAATGCTCCAAACTTTCTGATGCAAAGACATGTTTGGCCACAGAAAATCTACAACTTCAAGCTAAATGCAATGAACTCTCTCAAACGGTAAAAGGTAAAAATAAATTGGATTCAGTTCTTTCTATGTGCAAAAGACCTGGTGATCTTTCAGGTATAGGATACAAGAAGAAAGGTAAAGCAAAGAAATTCAAATCAACCAAGAGAAACTTTGTTAGTGGAGGATATCTTGGTGAACAGTCAAGCAATGCTGCTGCTTATAGAAATGTGCCAATTCAAGTCAATATTGCACCTCAAGACTCAAGGGATTGTATATATTGTGGTCTACCTGGTCATCAAGCAGACACTTGTTTAAGGATTGTTCGAGATCTCTTAAATGGAAGACCTGTTGTCTGGCCGACGTTAGAACTACAAAAGAAGATCCAGATTCGTAAGGCCTGGATACCTAAACATTCTAATCAACAGTCACTTGGTCTTGTTGTTGTATCTTTGCAGGCACATCAAAAGAACACCTTGTGGTATTTTGATTCCGGATGCTCTAGGCATATGACTGGAACCAAAAACATACTACAAAACTTCACAGAACAAGATTGTGGAGAGGTGATGTATGGAGATGGTGCCAAAAGCAAAATCACTGGTTATGGTAAAATTGAAAAGGGAGTTCTTTCTAATCTCTCTAAGGTTTACTTTGTTGATGGTTTAACTACCAATTTGATTTCCATAAGTCAATTATGTGATGAAAATTCCTTAGTGCTATTTGATATGAATACTTGCTATGTCTTTAAAGATTACAAGTGTATCATGTCAGGGAAAAGGTCTACTAACAATTGTTATGTCCTAAAGGAAACAGTAGACAGGGCTTTGATTTTGAAAGAAGATCTTACAAGCATATGGCACAAAAGAATGGCACACTTGAATTATCAAACTCTCTACAAATTGAGCATTTCTGGAGCTGTCAAAGGGTTGCCAAAACTACAGAACAACTCTCAAATTGTCCGTGAAGGCTGTTCTAAAGGAAAACAAACCAAAGCTCAACACAAACGAGTCGATGAAATTACCACAAATCACTGCCTTGAACTCATTCACATGGACTTGATGGGTCCAATGGAAGTTGAAAGCCTTAATGGCAAAAGGTATGTACTTGTGATAGTTGATGATTTTTCTAGATTTACTTTTGTTTGTTTTCTCAGATCAAAAGATGAAGCCTTTGAGTATTTTGAGTCCACAAGCCTGAAGATCATGAATCAAAAACAAGGAAAAATCAAAAGGATTAGAACTGATCATGGGAGAGAATTTGACAATCAACAGTTCACTGATTTCTGTAAGCGACATGGAATTTCTCAAGAGTTCTCTGCCCCAAAGACTCCTCAACAAAATGGGATTGTAGAAAGGAAGAATAGAACCTTACAGGAGATGGCAAGGTCTATGCTTCATGGGAGCACACTATCAAAGACTTTTTGGGCAGAAGCTGTCAACACAGCATGCCATATTTCAAACAGAGTTCTTTTGAGGCCGAAGACAAATTTCACTCCTTATCAAATATGGTATGATAAACTTCCTAATGTTAGATATTTTCATACATTTGGTTGTCCTTGTCATGTTTACAGAGACAGGGAACAGCTTAAGAAGTTTGATGCCAGATCAGAAAAATGGTTGTTTTTGGGTTATGCTAACAACTCCAGAGCTTACAGAGTTTATCTGACTGACAGTAAGAAAGTTATAGAATCTGTGAATGTTCTATTTGAAGATTCTCTAGCTAAAGGATTATCTGAATATGAAGATGGTCTGCATTATTTTCCTGTAATTGATCCACCATCTGAGGAAACACATGAGCCATCATTTGAAGCTGATGTAGAAACTGGAGCTGAATCAGAATCTTTGGTTGATACTGAGGAAGAGCAACAACCGCTTGACACTGCTGTTGTAGATATGAGGAAAGGACCAAGAACTTTGAAGCATCATTCTAACACTGATATCATTGGAGAATTGGATGCACCTTGGCAGACCAGAAACAAGAAGGTTGATTACAAGCAACTCGCTGGAATGAACTGCTTTATATCCAAGATGGAACCAAAAAATGCATCTGAAGCTTTCAAAGATGAGTATTGGATAGCTGCCATGCAGGATGAGTTACTACAGTTTGAAAGAAACTCTGTATGGGAGTTAGTACCACCGCCTGACAACATCAACATCATTGGTACCAAATGGATTTTCAGAAACAAGAAAGATGAGCATGGAAACATAGTCAGAAATAAAGCTAGATTGGTAGCACAAGGCTATACACAAATTGAAGGTTTAGACTATGGAGACACTTATGCACCAGTGGCCAGAATGGAAGCTGTAAGGATTTTGCTATATGTTGCTTGTTATCTAGATTTCAAGTTATACCAAATGGATATCAAGACTGCTTTTCTGAACGGGAAAATCAAGGAGGAAATTTATGTAGCTCAACCAGCTGGATTTGAAGATCATAAACATCCAGACTATGTTTACAGAGTGAAAGGAGCCTTATATGGTCTTAAACAGGCACCTCGTGCCTGGTATGAAAGGCTGTCAAAATTTCTGGTTAACCACGGATATACCAGAGGAAATGTGGATAAGACACTTTTCATCAAACACACAGATAAGCATATCATTGTAGTTCAAGTCTATGTTGATGATATCATTTTTGGATCTACTTCAGAAGAACTTAGAAATGGATTTATACATGATATGAAGACTGAATTTGAGATGAGCATGCTTGGAGAATTGCATTACTTCCTTGGATTACAGATTAAACAAGAAAAAGATGGAATCTTCTTATCTCAGGAGAAGTATGCAACCAATATGCTAAAGAAGTTCAACTTAGAAGAGAGCAAAGTAGCAAGAACACCACAGGGTATTCATGAGAAGCTTTCTAAAGCAGATTCTAGTTGTGATGTTGATCAAAAGCTTTACAGGAGCATGATTGGTAGTCTTTTCTACCTAACAGCAACCAGACCAGATATCTCATACAGCACTGGAGTATGTGCCAGATTTCAAGCTCAACCCAAGGAGACACATCTTAAAGCAGCTAAGAGGATTATGAGATATATCAAGGGAACCATTGGACTTGGGATTTGGTATTCTAAAAGATCATCATTGGATCTTATAGGATATACAGATTCAGACTGGGCTGGCAGTTGTGATGACAGGCGTTCGACAACGGGAGGCTGTTTCTATCTTGGTAACAATTTGGTTAGTTGGTACTCAAGGAAACAGAACATAGTTGCTCTATCTACAGCTGAAGCAGAATATATAGCAGCTACATGTTGTTGTTCTCAACTTATGTGGATGAAGCAAACTTTGGCAGATTATGGAGTGCATCAAGAGAAATTTGTGGTGCTCTGTGACAATACAAGTGTCATAAACATTTCTAAGAATCCAGTTCTTCACAATAGGAGCAAACATATTGATATCAGGTATCATTTCATTAGGGATTTGGTTGAAGATAACATTTGTGATATTCAACATGTAGGGTCGTCAGAGCAGCGTGCTGACATCCTTACAAAAGCCATGGAGGGAGATAAATTTGATAGGCTTAGAACAATTCTGGGCCTAAGTTTTCATACAAATTAAATTTTGTTATGCTTTGGGCCATTTGTTGTTTTTCTGTGTATACTAACATTTCCAGGCCCAAGCAACTTATAAGGAGAAACGGATAAAGACAAAGTAGTAAATTGATTCGCAAGGATTCTGATTCGATGTCTGCGCAGTGTCATCATACCTCTGTAACTACAGTAACCGTCTCTTCACTCCCTGCAGCTCACGTCGCCCGAAACCGCCATCATTGCATTGTCGTTTCCTCTCTGCGAACGTGGTTTACGTTTCATTTCTCCTTCTTAAATACACTTGCTCCCATTTTATTCTGCACTGCTTCTTCTCTGTTTTTCTTTCTCAGCCGTACAGCTTCATTTTTCTTTCAATGGCGTCTTCAAGTTCCCCCAAATCCTCAACTGATCCAAATACCGAAACCTCTGCTCCATCAAACACTGAAATTCCCATCGATCCGGTTCAAATTGTAACCTCTGTTCTTCAAGCGCTAAGTGGAAATGTTCCACTTCCTTCAACATCTGAAACAGGAGAGGCGTTGGGTGGAAATGCAGACAATACTGTGACGGAGGCTACTCCTCTTGTGAGTCTTCCACCTACTGAAGACTCTTCCGCTCTCCCTGCACCCCTTGTACCTGCTCTTCCAGCACCACAAAAGGAAACATTTCCTATGGAGTGGGATGATGGAACCACGACGGAGCATCCTCAAGGAGATACTGAAGATTTCTTTGATCGTGATGATGTTGTTGCTGAGGAAGAGGAACACCAGAGAGATGACGAACTTGATAGAGAAGTTACTCCGGAACACCGTCCAGTTGCCAGTACCCCTGTGACTCGTTCCCGCAAAAGGAAGGACAAGCAACCTGCAGTCGAGACAACGCAGAACGACCGAAGAAAGCTGCCCCTATGACTGTTCGTGATGCACTAAACTTCAAGTTCTATGACAAGGAGGCGCAAAAATTTGCCAAGGAGCTCAATAATCGAGATTTCATACCAGAGGAGCAGTTCACTCACCCCATCTACAAGGAGTTAGGCTTTACAAAGTACTTGGAGGACTGCAAGCTTTTCTACTGGGCTACGAAACTCGAGGATTATTCTCCTGCATTGGTTCGCGAATTCTACGCCAATCTTCATCCAGATGTTATGGATACTGATTCGCCTTTTGGAGGGAAGATCTACATGCGAGGCAAAATCCTAGAGATTTTTCCTCAAGTGTTTAATGTGTTGTTAAAGGTTCAGCTTAACAGCAATCTAAATGATGTTACGAGTTACTTGCCAAACTCCAATGCTGAAGTGGCCTACGAGATTTCGAACACAAAGAGTGTTGCCTTTGGACGGAATCAACTCCGGGTTCAGCAGCTTACTCTCAAGTTCAACTGTCTGTTTCGTCTGTGTAGTTCCAACATCCTTCCAACAACCAATGCCAGTCAAGTGTCATCTCATATGGGTAAACTCATGTTTTGTATTGAAAAATATCTTAACATGACAAATTTTGGTCTCTCTGTGCTTTCTAAGATGCTAGGTTACACTCGCGGTTCAATTGGAAAGAATGACCTCCTCCCTTACTCTGCCTTGATCACCTGATTCCTAAGGAAGAATGGAATCAAGGTTCCAAAGGAAGAAAGAATTCCTATCAAGCAGAACACTCCCACCACTGATCTTCGAAATTTGCATAATGACATTCTCCTCGGTCCTGCTCTGTCTGGCGCCGCATTGGTTAATCATCTTAAGACCATCATTCTTCGACAGAATGAGGAGGTTTCGAATGTCATCAATGCTGGTCTCCGCATCCGGAAGCAGAACAACAATATGTTGAAGCTTCTTCCTGGCTCATTTGATCCTCCACCCACTGGAGAGGAGGATGATGAGGAGATCTGATTCATCAAGGGGGAGTATGGTCTCAATTTGTTCTGACTGACTATGGTTTTTGGGTGATGATGACAACGCTTTGAGGGGGGTACACTCTAAACTGAATTTGATTTTTGATTTGGGTCTGTAACTAATATGCTACTTCTGTTGGTTACTGTTTTTGATACTCTTGGATGCTGATGCTTGTTTATTTTGCTGATGATTGTGGTTTATTTTGCTGATGGACTAGATTTGCATGAACTTATTTGATCGATTTTTTTATTTTGTGATATTGTCTTGCTGGTGTTACTCTTATCTGTTAATTACATTTGTTGCACTTGATCTTTTAACCATTGTTGTTAGGTTGGTATTCTGAATTGCTATTCATCATACTGGTTTGAGACCTGTTTGTGATGAATCAACCTCTTCATGAAATGAGGGGGAGATTGTTGGCACTAACATTTCATGCAGAATCATTTGGGTGTCATTGCAACGCTCTAACAACGATACAGTTATGGTTTTAAAGATCAAAGCTTCACCAGCACCCGGACTCAAAGACCAAGACGTTCTCAGTTTATAAATAGTCTTTGAGTCAGTCTTTACTTTTAGAGATTTTATCTTCAATATTCTACCAAGAGAGTTTTAGTTTTCGTTTTAGAAGATATACTTCAAGAGAGTCAAAAACTTGTTCTTCGTGTTGAGATGTTTTGAGAAGTTTTTGTTCTTGATAGAATTGTGTTGTAATTCACTGTATATCGCTTAGATCGAGTTGTAAATCAAGGAGAGGGAGTCTTCTTGATATAGCTTAAAGGATTCTTGATTCAGGGTCGTCAACAGGTTGAAGGAACAACAAGATTGTCTCTGTAATTCTAGTTAGGGAGATTAGAAGTTGAGGGGGAGAGTTTCAGCTTCTAGATCGAGTTAACAGGATTGGTCTCAAGTCTTGTGTTTGTTCTTGTTCATAGTTGAGTAATCTTCGCCTGGATTGGAATCCCCCGGATGTAGGACAGGAGGTCCGAACCGGGTCAACAAACAATTGTGTTCTTATATTTCTGCAATTGTGTGTGTTGTCAATACATCGCGTTAACAACCTACTCACAGGGACTGTCAATAGTCAAGTGAGATCTTGTTGTATTCGTCTAATCGCGTAGTTTAAGAATATCAATTTTTTTTATAATTTTACTTTTACACAATTTGAGAGATTAAGCGTTAAAATATGTATTGGATTATATGAAATGCAGGATTGTTGCAACTTTTTTAAAACGGAGGGAGTATTTATCTATGAATTGCATAATTAGATCTTCTTTGAGATTTTTTTTGGAGGAGTCATTATATTAAAGGCATGTAAATGGATGGTGAGAATCAATGGCACACAAATTATAAATGAAACAAATATAAGGGATAGAGGGACGGATGAGGATTCGAACCCTAATCTATAGATTGAGAGTTTGGGAACTTGGCCATGGTAAGTCCCCAACCCGATCTTCTCGAGAATTTGGAGGAATTAAGGGACGTGATTCATATTAATGAATGTTGACTAAATGTAATTTTTAGCATAATCCTAAATGGTAATAAAATAGTAGTTTTTTTAAATTGTAACCCCTCCATTCCAGATAACGTATCTTGTTTGACTTTTTGACACTATTCATTGTTTAGCTTTGACTTAATTTTATTATAAGTATATATTTGAAAAAAATAATCGAGTTGAGTCTTATTAGAATCGTATAATTATGTAATTTTAAAATATATATTTTATATAATTTTTTATTATATATTTTGAGTTATTACCGATTGAAAAAATGTATTGGATTGTGTGTACAAACAGGACAGAGGGAGTATTTAAGGAAAGGAAGTGTGAAAACATGGGTTGATGTCAAGGGGGTGTATTCGTTTCAGATTTTTATGGATTTTAAAAAGTCGGTTGATTTAGAAAGTTTATGAACTCCACGTAGAGTTGGTTGATTTTGTGCAGACTCTATGTAGAGTTTGACTGACTTGACAAAATCCGTAGAAATTTGGAGAGATTTTGCATAGTTATAATTTTTAAAAGAATCCATTAAAATCTATGAAGAATTAAAATCCATAGACTGTTGAATACCTCAAATTTTTAAAGACTTTTTAAAATATGTATTGAATATACCTAGATTTTTAAAAACTTTTTAAAATCTGTATTAAATACCTCTAGATTTTTAAAGAATTTTTAAAATCTAAATTGAATACACCCAGACTTTCAAACTCCCCAATACACCCCTAAAGTTGTGCTTATATGTATATTCTAAAACTGTAATCATAGTTTAGTTTTTAAAAAATATGGAATAAGTGGGCAAACAATATACTCCAATTATAGAAACAATTATTTTATATAATAATGCTAAAATTTCTCCACAATGCAACCCCATAAATCACTAAAAAAACAGTAGTCAAAAAAGACAAATCCACTAACCGCCACGCGTGTCTAAATAAAAAATAAAATACTATATACTTCTACACACCCAAACCCAAATACTATTAAAAGTTTAATAAATAAATGAAAATGAGTGTTGAGCAAAGGGTTTACAATGGCTACGTTTAGGTATTAAATGCTAACATTTAATTTTAAAATGTTTAAAATTATTATAAAAATTATAAATATTTTACTTAATCGTTAAATTCTAAACGTTAATTTTCTATTATTTTTATTCTTTTAAACTCAGAACTCTACCGTCATTTGGCTTTTACTTTTTTGCCTTTGCATGAATCTGGTCCGAAAAATCTTGTATTATAATGTTGCTGGCATTGACTCGTGCCATGCACAGACAAAATTTCAAAAGATTGGGTCCTACATCAATTATTTAACTATATATACTTCCTCTATCTCTAGCTTAAAATAAAATATTTGTTTTGGATGAAGTATAATGTAATGCACTATACTATATATATATTTTTTTCAGGAAAAAGGGGAACTTTGCCATTTTTATTCAAGAGACTGAAAAGTGTTACAAGAGCCAGTCAAATCGACAAGAAGTAAATTCGAAATATGATCAGGGGGTCGTCCTAAACGTTCCACCCCGAAAATAGAATGACACCTTCTAACTAGAGCATCAGATGTTTTGTTACTTTCTCTGGAAATATGGTTGAATTGTAATCGCCAATTCCAGCTTTGCATTTCTCTAAGTTGGGCAATGACTATGACATGGGGGCCTTTCGAGCGATCGATGGAAGTGAGAAGATCGATAATTTCTTTATTGTCAGCCTCAACAATCAGTTGCTTAAATCCAAGGTCCCAGGCTAGTTGCAGACAGAAGAAAATCCCCCAAGCTTCTGCAAAGACCGTAGGCATAGGATCGCCATGCGCTATGATACCTCCCGCCCAATGGCCGTTTGAGTCTCTAAGGATTCCACCAGCTCTGCAAGATGTGGGTAGGGAATTTCCATCACTGTTAGCTTTAATCCAACCAGTAGGGGGTTTGCTCCAGCATTCTTTATGGATGAGCCAGTTCCGTGCTCCCATCTTCCTAAGTTCGTTTCTGCCCGAAAGGTGTTCGATCGAATTCCTCAATATAATCCAATGAAGATTCTCCCAGACAGTGGCTTCGCAGCCGTGAGCTTCTTTGCACCTGTTCATCCAAATCATCCAGCAACCAAATCCGAATGTGGTAGCGCCGGCCTCATCCATCATCATACAATTCATTGAATAAATCCACTCATTGGTGTTGAGCATCCAGAAGCTTTCAGGTAGATGTAGATTGGTGTTATTCCAGACCAATGCTGATGAAGTGCAATCTCTCAGGGCATGGACAACTGTCTCAACTTCACCACACTTCCAACAATAAGAATTTTGAGACAATCCTCTCTTGTGTTTCTCGGCAGCTGTAAGAATACGCTCATGAGCAGCTAACCATAGGAAGGTGCGGACACGTTGTGATGCCGGCCACCTCCATATAGTGTTCCAGATTCTCTCCTACGAGGGTGGATTACGGGATCTCTCCAGCTCTGTATCCGCACTACGGACTGTGAATTTTCCATTGCCATTCTGGATCCAGAAAGCTATGTCCTCCATGCTAGGATTGGTTGGTGGAGTATAGTTGTCTATAGCAGTGATGATGTTTGGTGGGAGGATACCAGCAAGGGCTTGGGTATTCCATCGGCATTCAGTGGCATAGTCAGCTACAGATTTGAATCGTTCATTAGTAGATAGGTTCTGCAAAGCACAGTCCTGCAAGACAAGATTCGAGTTAAGCGATTTATCTAACTAAAATAGAGTGTTCTTACCGTTCCCAATCCTCCAGCCAATGTTTGGATTGAACTTGGGCCAAATAGATAAAAGATCTCAGGCATTATAAGAAAGAGCTTGCGATCCATGTCTGAACTTGTGGCATTGCCAACCATGTCGGGTTTTCATAACCTGTGACCATAGTGCTTTCATAACTTGTGGCATAACCTTTGGAGGAGGCCTCAATAGCACTTCATAAGTAGGGCTTCATTGAATTCGTGGCTTCTGCAGATACCTAGACCTCCTCTCTTTTGGCTGAATGTGATACGATCCCACGCTAGGAGGTGGACTTTCCGGCTGAGATTGGTGGAGCCCCAGATGAAATTACTGGTGATGGAATCCAGCTCTCGAGTTATTGCCTTCGGGAGTCTGGAAACTTGCATAGAATAGGTGCTTAGGCCTTGTAGGACAGACTTGGCAAGAGTAATCCTTCCTGCAAGGCTTAGGTGTTTATTGGTCCAGCTGTTGACTTTGTTGTTAGCCCGATCAATAAGGTAACCAAAGTCCTTGGCGGAACGCCTTCCTGAAGTTAGAGGGATGCCAAGATAAGTTCCTATTGAAGCTGAGCTTTTGATATCCAGTGTGGCCTCAATGTTAAGTCGAGTGGCCCTTCCAACTGCCGGACTTGGAGCTGCTAATGTTAAGAACAGATTCAGAGCCAAAGTTATCCAACAAAGACTGGAAAAAAGGCCAAATATATCCTTTTTCTTTTCCAAAAATCCAAATAAGTCATTTTTCTATTTTATTACCAAAATAGTCAGCTACAAATGCTAATTATATCCAAATCAGTCCCTTGTTAACTAATTATGCTCTAATTGCTGACGTGGCAAGGGTTTTAATTTAAACCTGACACGTGGGCATAATATTAGTCCTTTTTCTTTTATCTTTTGTCAATTCAGTTCTAAACTTTTATTTTGTTCAATTTAGTCATCTACCCAAATCAGTCATTTTTATATTAATTTGTCTCCAACCTTTCAAATTATTTCATTTCAGACCCAGAACCTTAAATTTTTTATTATTAGTAATCCATTTATCAAATAAATGCCCAACATACTTCCATAAATAAAATCAAACACAAAACCTCATACATTGGGTTTGACTGTCTTGTTACCGGGTTTTCTAAGTTCCGGGATTTTACACTCTCTCTCTAACCACCCGACCGTAAATGATGGTTCATTGGTTCTGGTTTCCTTCAGCATCAATCAGTACAATCATACTTTGTTTCCTACCTTAGAACACAACAAGGTTTGAGTAAATGATTTTTGTGTAAATGATTTAATTTTACTTTTTTGGAAGGTTATGGATGCAGGAAGCATGGACAATAAAATTTAGGGTATTTTTTAATATTTTGAATAATATTTTCAATATTTTTTTAATAAAATCAAGGCTTCCTGTATCTATAACCTTCAAAAAATTCAAGTTAAATTATTTACTCAAACATTACTACGTCCTGAGGTTGGAAACAAAGTAAGGTTGTGCTGATTATTGCTGAAGGAAACCAAACCAATCAACCATCGGTTGCGGTCGGGTGGTTAGAGAGAGTCCGTAAAATTTCCAGTACTTGGAAGACCCGATAATAAAGCAGTCAAATCCAATGTATGAGGTTTGATGTTTAATTTTATTTACGGTAGTATATTGGGCATTTATTTGATAAATTGATCAGTAATAATAAAAAGAAATTAAGGTTCTGGGCCTTAAATGGAACAAAATAAAAGTTTGGGTCTGAATTGGCATAAAGATAAAAGAAAAAGGACTAATATTATGCTCACGTGTCAGGTTTAAATTAAAACTCTTGCCACGCCAGCAATTAGAGCATAATTAGTGAACAAGGGACTGATTTGGACATAATTAGCATTTGTAGCGGACTATTTTGTTAATAAAATAGAAAAAGGACTGATTTGGATTTTTTGAAAAGAAAAATGACAAATTTGGCTTTTTTTCCAACAAAGACTTGACAAAGATGGCTTGGTCATTAGAAGCCTTAGCAAATAATATTATGTCATCTGCAAAAAATAAGTAGGGAATGCTAATCTGGTTTCTTTTCCACTTGACAGGTTGCCAATGACCTAGATCCACTGCCCTTTGAATTTTTCTGCCGAGTTGTTCCATGCACAGGATAAACAAGTAAGGGGAGATAGGATCTCCTTTCCGGATGCCTCTGGATGGGTTAAAAGGAGGTGAAATATGTCTATTCCAGGCAACCTGCAAAGAAGATGTCTCCACACAATTCATTATGAGCTTGATAATAGATAAAGGAAAACCTGCTTTTGAAAGTGTAGTTCTGATGAAGCTCCACTTTAATTTGTCATAGGCCTTCTCTAAATCTAACTTAATAACCATGAAACCTGGTTTAGCATTTGACTTCTCCATGTAATGGATAATTTCTTGGCATGTGATGATGTTATCATGTATAATCCTTCCCTTGACAAAGCTGGTTTGGCCCTGCGCAATGATCTGAGGCATGATAAAAGTCAGTCTATTAGCTAATATCTTAGTAAAGATTTTGTAAATAACATTACAGAGAGTTATTGGTGTTAATTGCATGACTGTCTTAGGATTAGGGACTTTTGGGATTAGGACAATCTGTGTCTGATTAACATCTTTGATGCTGTAGGAGCCATTAAAAATCTCTAGGATAAAGGAGTGAACTGAGTGCCCAATGTCAGGCCAATTCTTTTGATAGAAGAACGCATGGAAACCATCTGGATCCGGGGCCTTGAGGGGAGCCATAGCAAGCACTGCTTTAGTAGTTTCTTCATAAGTGGGAGGTGAACTCAAGAACCTCTTGTCTGTGCTTGAGATCTGTGGCTATAGGGTTGGAGCAGTACCAGGCTCAGATGGATTACTGGACACATCTTGAAAAAGGTGTTGAAAGTAGTCTACTACCATGGTAAGAATCTCCCTTTCTCCTTGGAATGTGTTACCATTTGCATCTTCCAGAATTGAAAGACATTTCTTTGCACGCCTAGCTTTAACATAATTGTGATAAAACTTAGTATTTTTATCGCCAGAAAGATTCCAATCTCGAACACTACGTTGGATCCATAATGATTCTTCTTCTTTCAAAAGAATACTTAATTCCGTTGATAGTTGTTTGTGGAGTCTCTGTAGAAAATTATTATCTTCCCAGTGATCTTGTTTAACAATACCAGCCAAACGGGCTCTTATTCTAGCTTTCCTCTGGCTCTTGATTGTAGCGTTGTTAAAGTTCCAATCCTGAAGTTTGACTTTGAAAGCTTCAAGTTTGTCTGAGAATGAGGTACTAGATTGCTAGGTTGAGTCCAGCAAGCGCTTGAATTCTGGAGATGTTTGCCAAGCCACTTGAAATCTGAAGGGCTTGTGGCCTTGCTGCTGTCTAAGGCTGGCAGAACTGGAGATCTTGGGGAGGAGATGAGAATGATCAGATTGGATTCTTGGTAGGACATGCGGGGTACAATGCGGGTAAAGGGAAAGCCAGGAGGAGTTGCCTAAAATGTGATCCAGTTTCCTTCGAAGACACCCTCTGGCCCAGGAAAACTTATTACCAAAAGATCTTACTTATGCAATTGAAATCACCACCAATAATCCAAGGATCAGTCCTAGATTGGTGAATACGGGCAAGCTCCGGCCATAACCAAGATCGTCTATATCTATTCGGTGCAGCATACACAGCAGTCATGAAGATAGATGAATCATTGATGGTTATCTTAGTATCAATAAACTGGGAATGGTATTCCAGGATATCTATTTGGACATGATCCTTCCAAAGAAGCCAGAGGCCACCAGAAAAACCAACAGCTTCCACTCTGAATGACTTATTGAAATGACTATGAGCAATGAAATTATCCGCACGGCTGCCACTAATTCGAGGTTCCATTAGTGCAATGCAATCCATTTTTTTTTTTTGAGAAAGTGATATCTCGGAATTTCCTTTTGAAGTCCTAGATCCAGTGCCCTGCATATTCCAGAAACCAATTGTTAAGTCCATATTCATATGGGATTAAATAAAGAGTTAGTAACTGAAGTAATCAGGTGAATCAGATGGGAAGACTAGATGCACGTCCCTTCCCAACTGCTGAACCAGGACTTGATAATGGAGAGAACATCTCCTCATCACTTTCACCATCGGGGGGTCTTCCTTTCTTGTTTGTGAGTGGGCTCTTGAATCTCTTGCGCTTGTGAGTTGAAGGATCATCCACCTCCACTGCCTTATGAAAGGCAGAGGGGAGAGACGAACTAACACTACGGGCCCTTGCTCCTGAGGGTTGAAGGGTCCAGGGCGGGGATGAAGGATGACTAGCAGGACTCTCGAATGGGGACTAAACATGATGGGATTTGGAGGAAGAAGTTGGATAGCAAGCAGGGCGACGCGAATAGAGGGAGAATCCCGGGTTCTGAGGGGTCTGGGGGGAGGATGAACAAATGGAGGGCGAGAAGTGGGGAAATCCAAAGGCGCAGGATCAGCATCAGAGTTGGCACCAAGAGAGGAAAATCTGTTGAAGTTATTAGCAGCATGAATGGAGGGTTTCTTGTTGATGACAGATGGTCGAGGGCCCCTCCGTCTAGGCTCGGCAATCATCCAGGGACCAAGGCCAACTTCGTTAGAATCCTTGTTATTCTGATCTTGGCACGGCCCGATGGAAGGTTCTGATTCTCCGATGAGGGACATTTGTCCTTAGTATGTCCACACAGGCCACATGTGAAGCAAATAACTTTTACATTCTCATATTCAACTTGTAGAGTTATGTCATCTACCTCGACCTGAGGAGCCAAAGGCTTTGAAAGATCAATCTTTACTGCTAGTCTAGCAAATCTCCTACGAGCAGACTTGTCCGTTTCAGAGTCAATAAGGATCACGTCTCCTACAAGAGAACTGGCTCCATAAATGGCTTTTCTGTTGTAGAGGAATAGTGGGATGTTAGGGAACCTAATCCATGTAACAATAGAAGTGATCACATGGGTTCGAGGATTAAAATGTTCATCCCACGGATGGACATGGAGATAATTCCCCAAGATGTTCCAAGGCCCCCCAGTCAGTGCGTGAATTGCATCTTGTTCCTTCTTGAAATTGACCACATAATACCCATTCTCTAGATCTATAAGTGGCAAGGGAATGGATGCAGGCCAAATCTTTCCAAGTCTATCTTTCAAGACTCTAATGGAAAAAAGTCTGCCAACCACTTTTAGCACAACTGCATGTTGCCAATTGCGGAGAAGTCTCTCTTTGAATGCCTTAGAAAGAATCAATTTAGGGATACCATTATTAGTCGTTCGGATCATATCATCGGGATCGCCGGTAAGATCATCGGATTCATCACCAACAGAGAAGTATTCAGCTCTAGTCCCTTTTTTCGCCATATCCTTGTAGGAAGTTTTAGGAGGAGAAATAGCAACCACGGCCGGTTGGTCAGGAGGATCTCCGCCTGGATCGTCTGGCATGGGCACATCCATGGTGGTAGCGATGAAAGGATTCACCAGAAAGAAGAAAGAAGAAGATAGATTCTTGGAGAAAAAAGATTACTTTATTATTATCTTGTAATGCACTATATTTTAAAATTATATTATTAAATTCTTAGATAAATCTAACAATGCCATATATTTTTATTATATAATTAAAATAAAATTAAATAAAGCTAAACAATAAACAATGTAAAATTAAAAAAAAAAAAATTAAAGATATCATTTTAGGTGGATGGAGAGAGTATAATATAGAATAGATGAATGATTAGGTTTAACCATACGAAAATTGAAACCTGATTTTCCAAGGCAAACATATGGTGATACCTAAATTCACAAGTTATGAATGTAGACAAGAATTAAAATAGACAAGCAATCAAGCAACCAATTAAATAGAAACACGTTCCCACTTCGGAGCATGCTATAAGCCCAACCAGAATCTACATATGACAATCAGTCCAAATATCTTTAGTACAGGGCTACCAATCCAAAGCAGTAACAGATAGTGGTCATCGGTCGGAAAAAATATAAAATCCTAAACTCACGGGTCTCAACTAGCAGGTATCAAGTATCAACAAGGATCACAGAAACAAAGTAGCACACAAAAGTTAAATAATGCGGCATATAAACCCTATCTATGTGATCACTCTTTCATAAAGCCGCTTACCCAAAAAAAAGAGATAAATATTTTTTTAGGCCATCAACAGGTAGGTAATTCACTTTTGGGCCGCGAAAAATTGAATTATGAAATTGAGCCACCAACAGACATTCGGGCTGGTTTTTTAGGCCAAATTGACCAAGTCAACGTCTCAACGGGCCGCGTGTGCTCCACTCACCACACACTCTCACGCGCTGGCCTAAAAGTTGCAATGTTTACCTTTTGATGGCCTATTTTAGGTTTTTTATTTTATTTTCTATTTTTTTAAATTAAATTAAATAATACTTCATCCAACTATTTATTTACGTCTCACTTTCATTTTTATTGTCAGTCACAATATTTTTTGTCCGTCAAAATTTAATTTATTTTTTAGATTTAATTATTTATTTTTTATTTTAGGTTAGATACTTTAATTAATTCTTGATGTTATTATTAATACAATTAATTATACTTATTATTATTTTTTTTTTATTTTTTATAATATATTTTGTTTTATTTTTATTTATTATTTATTTTAATGAATGTTTATTTCACATCATGGTATTTTGACCACGGTATTTTATGTGGGGATAGAGCGTATTTAATGTAGTGTATATGAAGTAGTATTTATTATAGGAGTAAACTAGAAATTTATGTGATATAATTATATTAAATTTGAAATTTTAATTAATTTAGTTATGTGTGATGTATGGTCGTGTGTTGGAATTTATTAATTGTCATCAGTTTGAAATTTTAATTATTGATGTGATGCAGTAGGTTTGGTGATTTTTTTTTTTTGTTGCAAAATAGCCTATACAGTTATTAATATTTCATTACTTCTTAAGGTAGGTTTGGTGATTAATATTTCATTACTTCTTCCGTCACACTTAACATATCTTATTTAATTTGTGCACACATCCAATGCACATTTTCAATCGTTAATATCTCAAAATATGTAAAAAGAAAAAAAGAACTATATAAAATATATATTCTAAAACTACATGAGTTTTAGATTCTAAAATACCCAACTCGACTATTTCTTTCTAATATATACTTGTAATAACAATAAGTCAAAGTTAAATAATTAACAGTGACAAAAAGTCAAACAAGAGAATTAAACTGGGACGGAGGGAGTATTTAGTATAATGAGAATGAGACAAAAATGTTGAAATAGACAGAAAAAAGAAAGTGATGCATAAATAATGGAATGATGGAGAAATATTTATTTTAATTACCAAACAATTAAAACAGGCCACCAAAAGGAGACAATTTCCGCTTTTTAGCCATCGTGTGGTGAGTGGGATGCACGCGGCCCGATTTTGTGTGGTATTGGTCAAATTGGCTTTAAATTCGGCCCGAATGCCTGTTGGTGGCTCAACTTCATAATTTAATCTTTCATGGCCCAAAAGTGAATTACTTGCCTATTGATGGCCTAAAAAAATATTTATCTCCAAAAAAAATCTTTCATAAAGCCTGAACTCATGTCATGCTCCAGTACCTTCAAGGGGGTCTATAAAAACAATAAGAAAAATAAAGTCAATACAATGGTGAATGGTCTCAGCAAGGAATATGTGCATGATAAATAAAGCGGGAAACAAATAAAGAGCATACAATGGAAACAAGTAAAATATAGCATCATCTCATGCTGGTTCAATAACATTTATACAATTTATGCACGTGATGTATTTCATAACATACACCTATCTAACCTATATACAAATGCATTCAATATGCCTAACCGGCAGGCTAAGAATCCGAGCAATATAAGCCCACAAGTGAGGACAACGGCTACTCCAGTTCTTCTAGGCAAAAATACACCATTCCGCAGGATCTACAATCGCCTTAGCAGCCGATGAATATCATATCACTCTTCCTATTGGGTCAATAATACCTATGAAAGTTGTCCGTCATATCATAACATCCGCCCTTATCGGACTTGTACTCAACACCACCTATGAGATCTACCCATACAATCATAACTACACCCATGTCATGGTATCTTTTTTAATTCAAAATACGTATATTTTTTTTTTAAAAAAAAAAGTGGTATGTATTTTGGCATTCATAATTTGTAATTTTTGTAGTTGAAAAGATACAATCAACAAATTAGAGTGAAGATAAGGACTTGTCTATTGGTAGTCTCCTAATTTTTAATCTTATAGTTGGGTTCGATTTTCTACCCGAGCCATATCCCAAGTGTAAATGTTTACAAATAAAAAGAAACATAAATAAATAAATTAAGGTAACCAATTAATAAATTAGGTACTTTGAGATTATTAATTTTTTAGGAATTTGAGATTATTATTTTTTTTTGCTTTCCTAAAAAAAATAATAATCTCAAAATACCTATATTTTTCTTAAAAAGTTGTAAACGATGTTTAATTTGATTTTCTTTTCTTTTCTTTTTTTAGTTGCGAAAATGAGTTCTTCATCCGTATAAATTTTTAACTATTCAAACTATTTTTACAATAAGATTATTGTCTATTTTCTTTTCAAATGTAATCCAAATAAAAGACTAATTGATAGGCCCTTTTGGCAAATAAGCTAAATGAAATTAGCTTATTCTAATTAATTTACAACAAATTAACTTATTTAAAAAGAGAAAATAACTTAAACTAGTGTTCA
Organism: Hygrophila difformis; assembly: GCA_030278955.1. Taxonomy (NCBI): domain Eukaryota; kingdom Viridiplantae; phylum Streptophyta; class Magnoliopsida; order Lamiales; family Acanthaceae; genus Hygrophila; species Hygrophila difformis. Next base: position 80,714 of record JAOANR010000294.1, read on the forward strand.
GTCAGCTATTTTTGAAACCGCTGCAAATAGCAGCATTTTGGAGTTAGCTTATTCGAGGCAAAAAATTTGCCTCGAAACTGCCAAACAGCTAATTTTAACTAATTTATTACTCAAATTACTCACATAATCAGTTAACATGTAACAACTAATTCCCAAATATGCCCTATTTTTTCATTTTTTATTTTATTGTGATGCGAACTTGGTCTAGTAGTCATGTCATTACTTCCAACCTTATTGTTGGAAATTCAATTCACATCTAGCTTTAGAGTGTCTCCAACGCTCGGCGTTAAACGCCAAAAGCCACGGAGCGGCTGCTCCAATGGAAACGCAAAACTGGCGGCCGGTACCGCAATATTTTGCGGGACTGAACAGTATCCCGCTTTTTATTGCGGGTACTGTTCACCTCCGCTATCTTTTTTTTTTGCCTTTTTCTTTTTTTATCCTTTTCTTTCTCTAAGTTTTTTTTTAAAAATAAGTTTTTTGTTATTTAAAATTCAAAACAGTTTTTTTTTTTAAGTTTTTTGGCCTTTTCTACTTTTTTTGCTTTTAATTATTTTTTTTATTAACTATGCATTTGTTTTAATTTCATATTTTAATGTTAATTTTTCTAAAATTTAATAATTTAAAAATAAAAATTAATTATTATATATATAAAAAATATGTATTAAAATTAATTGAGAGATGAAATATAATATGAATAGTAATGGAATCAAAAATGGAATATTCTATTGTAGAGGAAAATATAGAGTTGTGGGTTTGAGAGATAGTGGAAAACTGTAAATTTAACTGTAACGGGGCGTTGGTTCGGGGGATCTGAGATTCTCACTGGGAATCTTGGGTAGGGAATGAAACATGCTCATGTTTCACATTCCCACCGAGGTGGGAATGTTGGTTGTTTTAGGTGGGAATGTGATTCCCACCTGGAGGGCAGGTAATCTTAGATTATCACCTTCACTTTACCTACTTTTATACTAATTTGGCTTTTATACCCTCACTTATTATACTTATTTTATTTTATAAATTTATATATTTGTATTCTAAAAAATGATAAGTATATGAAATTTAATTTTAAAAAAAATAATTAAAATTTTTAAATTATTTAAACATATTTTTTAATATATAATCTCATATTTTAATATATATTTTCATATTTTCTTAAAATTTACTTTTCTTCTTATATATAAAATATAAAATAAAAATAATAAGGATTTAGGGACATTAAATAAGTAATTATCATACAATAAATTACGTATAAAGAATATTCAATATTTTAAAAAATAAATCGGCTTAAATATTTTTATTGTATAGCAAAATGATATATTTATAACATTCATTCAATTAAAATTCAGAGACATTATGGTAAATTAATTAGAACTGGAAATCTGAGATTCTCAATCTAACCAAACGCAAACATCAAAAAATAAGATTCTCAGTAATCTCATATTCCCAGTAATCTTACATTCTCAGCCATCACATTCCCACTGGTAATCTAAGATCCCTCCAACCAAACACACCGTAAAATAGAGATAGAACTGTAAAATAGAGTTTTGGATCCCTATCTTTATCCCACGAGATAATGAGAGTATTTTTTTCACACGTCAAAGGCCCAAATTAGAAAGACTGTATACAGAAACCAAATGAAACGAATGTTACATTTCAATTTTCATTTCCATATTACTGATGAAAAACCTAAATAAAAAAAATTCAAGTTGCCAAGTGGCCAGTTGGTATGTGCTCATCACTTTTCAATGTTTAGAAATCACAAATACTTACTAAAAAGGAATAAAATAAACATAGGAATTAATTACAAATTAATTTAATTCATTTCATTGACTTGGAAAGGTATCAACATGACAACATTCAGCGGTCAGATAAATCTACATTCATTGGTTAACTGCTTTTGAGCTCATCTAAATCAAACGCAATTCTATCGTGTACAATAATATGTGGCAGGCTGACATTCAACCTTCCTTCTAACAAGATACTACATGCATAAGTTGAAATTGGTTTAAATAATAGTATTTAGTAAATTATACTAATAGTATTTAATTTTTTTTGAGTGTCGACTGAAACGGCAGTCGGCAGGTAAATTGATTAGGTCCGTGACCCCGTGTTTAATAAGGCCCAAAATTTTGTGTTAATTAGTAATAATGAGAATGGGTTTTGTTAATGGGCTGGGCTTTAAGCGACCGTTGGGCCCAAATATTAGAATTGGGGCAAAAATTAGACGAATACCTACCCTCGCTTTTTGTATTTCGCCTTCATTCTTACATTCCAATTTGGTTCTGATTTTCTCCTACCTGTTCCGCATTGGAGCTTCAGTGGTAATTCTCGTTTGTGCGGAAACGTAATGGCGTTTACAACGTCGATGCTAAGGAGCTCCAGGGGGAAGGGGGAATGTGCCCTAGGAAGCATCCGGCGATGGCTTCACACAACCGCTCAACCAGCGCCTATGCAAGCCGCCATCGCCAGCCCGATCAATAATGCTTTCCCGCCGTTAGTTTTGCCGGAAGATCAGAACGGTGTTGAGTTCCCGAATTCATCGTTCAGTGGAGGGTCTATGGAGCTAATGGCTGTCCCCAAAAAGAAAGTATGTTGCTCTTTGAAAGGATTTAGGGTTTTTGGGTTTAGCGGAGCTTTCGCAATGGTTTTTTTTTTCACGCTATTTCACATTTTCACTACTCACTAGTTTCTTGTCTCTTTGATTTTTATTCTATTTTTATTGATATTTTTCTATGTCATTTCATACTTAACTGATGTTTGAAAAGGTTGATCCCCTTATTTTTCATCCCTCAATGCTACTAAGAAATGCAACATAATGTATGTTTCATCACTGAAAATAGTAAGATGGATCCATATCTAGGCTATTCTGTTAATTTTATCATCATCTTCGCCAATTTTGTGACCTGCTTTTGTCAAGATTGAGTTTATTGATTAGAAACTTGAAAGGCTGGCATGAATGGAGGCATGGGAGATATGGATTTGATGCGGTTTTGTTTGTTTTCTTCAAGTTACTGTAGATTTCTTTTGTCCTTTGAAGAGATTTTTCAAGTTCTTCTTCTCATATTTGCCTGCATTCGCATTTTACACTTTGTCACTTTCTCTTGGTGAGTTTGGTTTCCTGAACAATACAAAGTTGATCATGAGGCACCCATGCTGAAAGCTGCATCATTTCTTTTGCTGGATTAAAAGCCCCTGGAAGTTGAAATTTTTTGTTATGATAAATTGATTGTTGCAGGTTTCTCCACATAAGCGGGGCATTAGAAATGGACCAAAGGCCTTGAAACCTGTTCCCGTCATTGTCAGATGCAAGTAAGAAGTTTCATGCTAGCAACATACTGTGTAGATGCTGCCTAACTGGCTGTGTCGCGTTTGGGTTTGGGTTTAGGGGTCCTTTAACTTGTCTGAGTTGCTTATGGTCTACCTTTATGTAGGCCTTGGCATCCCTCTTGTAATTCTTTCTTTTGGCCATTAAAATTTAGAAATTGGCTTAGGCTTGGGCTGGCAGATTTTCTCCAGAGCTCGTTTTTCCAATCCGTTTCTTTCCCGTTTCTTGATATCCCGTCACATGAAAATAGTTTAAATTTTGATGACCTTCATTTGCTAAAAAAATTTCACATAGGAAACACATTTGAATTCTTGAAAATGGTTTTTTGTACTTGTAGTTTATCGTTATGTTTTCACTGTTTGGAACATTACAACTTGTTTGTTACCGTCTTCCAGATGAAGCTTATTTGTGTTTTGTTTAATACATGAAGAATCAGTTGTTACATTTATCTTTGCTTGGTGGTTTTCCATGCATTTTATGGTACATCTTATTAGAGGATACTGTCATACCGATCTGATTTCCGGTCCCAATTTTTGTTTTCTATTTGTAGATTTTTGTGCTTATTTACAGCTAATAATCATGCTACCAATGGCTGAACATGTTAAGAAAGTTTTGCGGGGCCTATGTTTTCTGGGGATGAGCTCCTCTATCCTTGCATTGCTTACACTTTTTATTAGACAATCTGTAACATTCTATCAACAGTTCAACACAAGCTCAGTTAAGAAATTGAAGATTTTTAAAATCGTCAATGAAGCATGTCTAGTTTTCTGTTATTTACTGCCATTAATTTTGTGAAAGTCAGCCTGCATTCATCAAATCCATTCTGTTACCCAATAACCAGATTGTGACATTGTTGTCCAATCAAACTGCACTTCTGTTACCAATGAACATGTTACTGTGGTAGTATTCCTTTTTATAGCCAGCTTGTGTCTTACTAGATATTCAATTCAACCAATGGCCAAGTCTTTTAACAGGATTTTAATTTTTCACTTGACAGGGTTTGTGGCAGGGTAAGGCTACCACACTTCTTCTGTTGCAGTGGGATAAAGAAAAATCCCGGAGAAGAGTAAACGCAAATGCAATTTCCTATTCTAATCCTTCTCCTTCTGCCCGTGCTGCACTCTCAAACTCAAATTTGGCATAATGGGCATTGGCAATGCAGAATAGAAGGTAATAAGATGTAGCATGATTTGTAAGTCTGAATTGTAACCTATACTTGACAAATTTTGAAGCAGCAATTAGCCAATTAGACCAGGTTTTGCTTTGTGACAATTTAGTATTGACTGGAAAAAAAAGGGTGTGCTGTCTTGGTTTATATATTCCACGATACATGTTATTATCTTGCTTTATTTTCATGGCCCTAGAATCATGAGATGGGGAAGTTTACCTATTTATCGGCCCTGGGGAGCAATTTTATTCACACAAATAAGATCAATAATATTCCTATTTCTTAACTTATCTGCTGCTAAGGATAGGATTCAAAAAGAAGACGAGTTTGAGGCATTTTGGGATACTCTTGCTCACTGTTTCATTTAGTACTTCATGAACACTGTATGTTGCATAATCCATGGAATTGGCTTTCAATTCTTATGGTTATGGGCTTATGGTCTATGGGTTAACCGCCAACCATTTCAAAATACTATTAGAATTGGATTTTCCATCAGTTCTTGCATTGTGTATCGAGCAAATGTACATATATACACGGTGTTTATTTTTATGACTTTGCCCCAATTAATAGTATATTTTTGCATTATTTTATTCCTTTGATGTTTGTTTTTACTAAATGATTGTATTGGTAGTATAATATTTATTTATTCAAATCGTTTAAAAAATCGTTAATGTAGTTTAGATTGGATGATCATCGTTTTTTTTTTTTTTTTTTTTTTTTGCGTAGCCGAAGCCAGGAAAAAAAAAAAAAATAATAATAATAATAATAATAATAATAATAATAATAATAATAATAATAATAAAAGAACTACAATCTAAGTAGAAAACAAAGGGACTAGATTCTGGGAACAACACGCCAGACGCATCCGCCGCCAGGTCTCCAAGAACGAAGTTCGGAGGGAACGTCCAAGTGGTGTAAAAATTCTCAATGACGCGTCGTGCTTGGCAAGACGGTCAGCTATCTTGTTGCCTTTCCTTAACACATGAAGCAACACACATTCTTCAAAAGACTCTATGAGCTCCGGAATGGTCATCGTTTGAGATTATTTAACTATAATCTTAATAAAAGACTTAATTAACAGTCTATTGATTTCAAGACCACTTGTATTTTAATGGATTCTCTTCATAATATAATTATACAAAAAAATTTCAAACAACCCAAAAGTCCCTACCCAAAAGTCTCTAGGATTTTTTTGGATTTCCATAAAAAAAGTTTTTAAAATTCTTAAGTATTCAATAATTTATTAATTTCGAAAACTCGTTGAGTATTTTCTAAAAAAATATAATTATACATTTTTTTTCAAACAATTATAGATTTTGTTTGAATTTTGTGCAGTTTATATATACTAGATTTTTCTCCCGCGCTTCGTGCACGGATTTAGTGTACGGATATTAATTTTTTTTTACTATATTTATGTAACAAAAAAAATTATAAAATATAATTTCTATTATCATTTTCTTTTTCAAAATGAGAAAAGACATAAATTTTTAATTTTTTTTCATAATATATACCAAAGCATAAATTCAACTTTTTATACAAAGGAAATATCAATAGAAAAATTAATTCATTAAGATTTCCACCATCATAATATAAATGATTAAATACATTAAACTTTCTAAGCCAAAAAAAATACATTAAACTTTCGCTTTTGTAACTCAATCTTAATTACCCGCAAAAAATATATATTTTTTTGGGAACATTAACACCTATGTGTCATGGAACCTTCAACCTATGGTTGGAAGGCAGGGGACATGACCGCTTGGGTCAAGTCTCATTCTCACCTGCAAAAATTATGTTGATTGTATATAATAATATAAATATTGAAATATAATATGATATGTTATCAATATTAATAATATAATATATATATATATAGATTAATGACTAATAAAAATATACAAAAATAAAGTATCATGATATTAATTTTTATGCACATAAAATAGTATATTGAAGTTTTCTTACTGATGGAGTACTTATTTTTTTTTCTATGTTATGTAGTTTTTCAAAATTATTTATTTATTCAATAAAAAGTTAAATTTTAGTATTCCTAAATATTTTTAGTGAAAATAGTATATGATTTTTTTTTTTTGGTACAAGGTGACGCCTATGCGTCGGCAAAGAAAAAAAGAAAAAAAAAAAAAAAAAAAAACAAAATGCAAAGGAAAAACTAAGCGAATAGACCCTATCAAGGCCTAAGAAAACAAACACCTGCCAAATCTGCCGATAAAAAAGGACGGACATCGTCGGGGGGAAAAGCCCAAGTAGTGAAGAACTCCACCTCCCGAGCTCCCCTCTTAGCCAGCGAATCTGCTACAGAATTGCCTTCACGTAAGATATGAGACCAAATAAATCCCGGGTGCGACTCCATAACCTCTGTAATCTTCAAAACCAAGGGAGCCAACCAATGATCCTTCGAGACGCCATTCCGAACCAACTTTAACGCTTCCAAGGAGTCAGAAAAACAACTAGCCTGATCGATACCCAGGGCCACCAATTGGTTCAACCCCTGCCATATACCATGAAGTTCTGCCACCAGGTTAGAATGCGACCCGATGGAACCCGAAAAACCCTGAATCCAACCACCATCAACACTACGGATTACACCCCCGAACCCCGCCGGCCCCGGGTTCCCAATCGAACTACCATCCACATGGAGAGCAGTCTCAAGGCAACCTGGCGGCCTCCAAGAGACGAGCCGAGGGGCGGCAGTCCGTAGCGGCCGTAAGAACACACGGCTAAAGGCCACACTGAGATGGCGAGCACGACGGATCACCTCCGGTAAGCGGCCAGGCTCCCCGTTCAGACAAGCCCCATTCCTCATGGTCCAAATGCACCACAATGTAGCCCAGTGCAAATGCCCCCATCCATGCCTTAAAGCCCCAAAAACTTGCGCCGGCTGCTGACTCTCATCTTCCCATATGCCTTGTACATCCACACCAAGACCAAGCCAAATATTAATAACTAAGGGACAACGAAAGAACAAGTGTCGTATATTTTCTTGCTCAGCATTACATATGCAACAACTGGCCGAAGTTGCCATTCCCCTCACCCAGCGAGTGGCGTTAGTCGGCAAGGAATTATGTACGACTAGCCAAAGAAGGACCTTCACCTTTTTCCGGAATTGCCAAGTGCCAAACCCAAGCCTTGAGAGGATCAACTCCAGCATGCCGCTGCTGCACAAGCCACCGATACCCCGATTGAACTGTGTAGATACCCGAAGCAGTCCCAACCCATCTCCACGCATCCTCCAGAGCATCATGCAAGCAAGGAGGCCCATGCACACGGAGCTCAGTGAGGATGTCGTCAGGAAGAGGAGTCAAGATCCTCTCTATCGCCCATCTCCCATGATCAACAGCGTCCTTAATCCGAAGATCCGCTTCTGAAGCGGATATAAAAGGAAGCCGAGGAGCCAAGGCACCACCAAGCAACCATGAGGAGTGCCACAAGCTGCTCGTGCCCGCCCCAAGCCGCAGCCGGATACCCCCTGCCAGCACTCTTGAAGCTTTGAAGAGAGCGCGATAGGTAGGCGATGCACTCACACGCTGGGGTGGCAGCCCCCCTGCACCTCCGTATTTGGCCGAGAGAAGACGAACCCAAGGTTTATCAGCACAGCTCACCAAGTCCATGACAAACTTTCCAAGTAGCGCTATATTGGTGTCTCGGCACGCCCTCACCCCTAACCCTCCCATACTTTTAGGGAGTGAAGCCTTCTGCCAACTTACCAAGTGAATGCCGCGGCCTCGTTCATCTTTCCAAATAAAACGGTTAATGCAACGATCAATGGCGAGGCAAACAGTAGCGGGAAGCCAATAAATCTGAGAGACATATGATGAAAGAGTGGAGAGGACGGAGCGTGCAAGAGTGATGCGCCCCGCTTTATTTAATAACTTGCGCTTCCATCCATTACATTTGGCATGAACCTTATCGATCAAGAACTCAAATTGAGCACGACTGGGAGGACCAGTCAACATAGGAAACCCTAGATATCGACCAATGTCATCAGTGAATCTAACTCCAAGAATAACCGCGAGTTGATCACATAGACGAGCCGAGACCGCAGCGGATGCGAGAGCATGTGATTTCTGAGCATTAATCTTCAAGCCTGATTGATCCGCAAAGCTAGCAAGGACAGCCTCCATGCAGTGAGCACTATCCAAATCAGCACTGGAAAATAACAGCAAATCATCCGCGAACATAAGATGGGAGAGAGGCTCGGTGTGTCGAGCAAGCGAGACTGGAATCCACCTCCCCGCATTGACTTGAGCAGAAATAGAACGCGAAAGCTTCTCCATAACAATTATAAACAAATATGGGGAAAGTGGATCACCCTGCCGGATCCCCCTGGCCGGGGTGATGGGCGACAAAGCCGAACCATTCCAAAGAATAGCATAGACCGGGGATCGGACACAAAACATAATGAGGCACAACAGATTATCCGGGATCCCCATCTCCTTGAGACAAGTTTCTAGAAAATCCCATTGCACATTATCGTACGCTTTTTCTAGATCCACCTTAAGCAGGAAATCCTGAGAACGACGATGACGATTTTTAAAAGTAGTCAGGACCTCTTGAAGAATAATCCCATTCTCCACTGTGCCTCTCCCAGGCAGAAAAGCCGACTGATAAGGTCCAATATAGGATTTAAGCAGCGGCCGGAGGCGAGTGACAAGGACCTTCGTTAATATCTTGTAGCTAACATTGCACAGACTGATGGGGCGAAAATGTCGGATCTCTCTTGGAACCTCAATTTTTGGAATCAAACAAATAAATGTATCAGCAAGTTTAGGCTCGAATGAACCCTCCTCAAGAGCCTTGGAGACATACTGCCAAACCTCAAGGCCGATTTGATCCCAATACGTCTTATAAAAGATAGCCGGAAAACCATCCGGCCCGGGAGCAGAAAACCCTGACATGCCAAACACAGCCTCCTTAACCTCTTCATATGATATAGGATTTCCCAAGCCAGCCACCGAGCTCAACCCTGGTAATGGCGCAAGTGGGAGAAGCTCCCTGGGCGATCTCAAGTGAAGCCCAAACAGGTGACTGAAGTGGCAATTTGCATGCTGTTGCAGCGTTGCAGTGTCCGTCTCCCAGACTCCATTAATATCAAGGCCACGAATCGTGCCCCGCTGCCTACGAATACGGGTCTTGGTCTGGAAGTATTTCGTATTGCGATCCCCAAACCGCAAGCCCTTGTCCCTCGATTTTTGAAACCACAAGATTTCTTCTTGTTTAAGCACTTCATCAAGCTCCAGGGACAACTGGAGTTCCAGTAGTTGCATGGCCGCCGAGTCGATGCCAACCAACACCCTCCGGACACCTGCAAGACGCCGTAGCAGCTTCTTCTTTCGCCGTTGAATATTCCCAAAGATAGTTTTGTTAAAATTCTTAGAGCAATCCTTCACATGATCTAAGCGTTGCCGAAGAGAGGGGCCTCCAGAATTCCAAGCAGTAGTCACTACATCAGCATATGAGGTATGTGAGGTCCAAGCATACTCCCAACGAAAAGGCCGACTTGGTGGATGTTCCGAAAATTGGTGACAAGCAACACGAATAGGATTATGATCAGAAGATCTGCGTGGGAGGACTTCCGCAAGCCCCGTAGGGAAGCAATCCATCCATCCCCCATTAACGACAGCCCGGTCCAATCGTTTACACGCCCAAGCACCTCCGGTAGTATTTTGCTGCCATGTGAACCTATCGCCAACAGTGTATAAAGTACTCAAGCCGCACTCATCCAACAGGTCACGAAAGAGTTCAGCATGGTGAGGGTTATAGAGGAGTCCTAACGTTTCAGACGACGCAATGATCTCATTCCAGTCTCCTAGCGCCAACCAAGGTCCCTGAATACAGTCACAGGAGGCCCTCATATGCACCCAATCTTGCACACGAAGGCGGTAGAGTGGATTTGCATAGATGACAGTGAGCGACCAAGATTCCGAGCCCAACGACACACTGAAGGACGCCATCCGAGGGTAAACGGCCAGACAAGTGTAGCGGAATGGGAGCCCAATACGCACGAGGAGCCAGAGGCCGCCCGCCCTACCATTGCACTCCTCAATATGAAGAACATCATAGTCAAGTTTGTAAAAGAAAACCCTGAGGCGATTAAAGAGTCCCCGAGGCTCTAAAATGGCTATAGCGCTCGGTTTGTACGTACGTAAAACATCGGCGATGTGGCGCTGAGTATTAATATTCATCGCACCACGAACATTCCATGAAATTATTGAATAATCTTTGAAGCCAATCATTAGACATAAGGCAAGCAGGAACCAGGGATTTGCAATCAACATTGCATGGCTGCTGAACCATCTGGCGGGTCCCCAGCAGGAGAACATCCGTTTCCTTTTTCCACAGCAACTGAGGGTGGTTTATTGGCCACCATAATGGCAGTATTCTTGTCCAAAAGGCCGGTCTGAAGCATCGCCCCAAGACCCGACGTGACCGCATCATCCTTAGTTTGTCCACCATTTAATAGGTGCGTGAAATTAGTCGGAAAAATCTTCTCAAGATCAAACTTATATCTTGTCTCCACTGTAGTATCTTGAATCCCCCGCTTATTTGGCCGAGCACGTTTGGCACCAGGTGCCGAGCCTCGCGTGTGCGAGCCATCCTTAGCAGACGGACCCTTGAGGGAAGGCCCAACCGTGAATTCCACCACCGAGTTCGAAGATCCCTTGACAACAGGTACCTCATTCGAACGCACACTCTTACGGCCCACTGGATTGGCCTGATGTTGTTGTTGCCTTGGTGTAGTTGATTGTTGCGGCCCATTCTGCATCCCTGCTCGCTGACTGGACTCAGAAGACGGTGGCCCAGTAGTGCTTCGGCCCTTGGCCATGTCAACATTGGGCTTGCGGGGTTTCCTAGGTTTGACAACCATCCACTCTCCTACCCCCAAATCCACCGAATCTCCAGTTCCTAAATCCAGGGATTTACTTACCAAATTATCGTGGATTTGATTTGATACAGATTTCCTTCCCTTCTCCGAAGATTCGCTAGGCTGAGACTTGTCAGGCTCCACCGGCGGGACTGTAGAGGCCGGCGACGATGACGTCTCCTGATTCAGCTTCGCGGGGCAACGATCTTGTATATGTCCATAACAGCCACACTTCATGCACATTAGATGCAGGCCTTCGTATGCAACCTGAACCATATCACCCTCCACGTCCAAGGTGCCAATAAGCGGTTCATCAAGTTTGATCTCCACACATACCCTAGCATATCGTCCCCGTGATATTGCTATTGTATTTCGATCAACCTTAATAGTCGTGCCCAAAGCCGAAGTAATAGCATACAACGTGCTCTCTTTGTAAAGCGCCTGCTTAATTCCAATAAGACGAACCCACGTTTGGATTGTGTTTACCTTAGCAGTTGCCGGGCTAAATTCAGGTGTCCAACGAAGAATGGCGAGGCATTGATTGAACACCAACCACGGCCCTCCAGTGAGTACCTTTTCCCGATCTTCAGGACATGCAAACTTTGCTAGAAAACATCCATATCCAACATCCAACAGGTCAAACTGGCTCGACGGTTTCCAAATACGTTTCAACGCCTCATAGAAAGCCAGATAACCCACGGAGGAACCGAGCACTTTGACAACCAGCGTATCATGCCACGGAGCGTACAATTCATCAAGTAATTCCTTAGCAAAACGGATGCGGGGCACTCGGCTGTGAGGTCCCGCTCTATCAATGAAGGCCAAATTATCCTTGATTAAGTCCTGAACAGGCTCTTGTGGCGGCAACTCTGTCTCCACATCCTGTCCAGCCATAGCAGCGTCACGAAAGGAGCGAGGAGGCGACGGCGGAGACTCAGTGTCCGGCGGAGGATCAGGGGGGAAGGGGGAAACGGGAGACGACATTGGACTTCTTATGTTTGTTACTTTTGATTTATAATTACTCAATAGTATATGATTTTACTTTGCTATATATTTTATGATAGATATGCATATCTTTAAAATAAAACTACTGTTTGAATCTATAATATATAATTCTTATAAAGAGATTAATTATAAAGATATTAATTATAAATTAAAAGGTTAATATAGGAATCACAATAAAAATATGATTACAGAATTTAGATAGAGATCAATAGATTGCAATCCAACGGTCATTGAATTTTAGGATGAGGTGATTTTACATTCTAGACCTTTGATATGTATCTTTATGATAGATATGCATATCTTTGAGGTAAAATTACTGCTTAAACCCACATTATATAATTTTTAAAGAGATTAGTTATAACTTAAAAGGACAATATAGTCAGCATAATAAAATAATTCCAGGATTTATTATAGTATAGATAGATAGATAGATTTTGTTACTTCAATAATTTTTTAAAGTGTACCAAAATCACAACAGTTATTCGCTTGCTTCGGTTCATTCCCAAAAGAAAAAAATCGCAAGTAACAATGAATTACCGTGGGAATGATACTTTTTTATAAGCCGTAAAAAAAGTGAAAAAGGAGAGGACTTTTCTAAGTTTCTCCCACAAAGTAGTATTTATTGGAAAAAATAAAGTGTTAAATAGTGACTTGTTCCTCACGATATCATTGAATTAAAAGATTCATGCATGATATTAGTACTTATTAAACTAAAAACAAATAAAATGGAATCTATATAAATTAGTTTTTTTTTTATTGAAAAAATCGAAGGGTTTATGAAGAGAGGTTTCAAGGGTTTAGGGTCAAGCGGTTTGTCAGCCAAAAACGCCAAGCGGCATCGGAGACATTCTGTCCGTGTTTACAGATTCAATTCCTCCTCCTCCTCCGTCCACCGCCTCCATGGATCCATCCAATTCCGTACTCTCCTCTCAACCCACAGATACGACGGCCCACCATCCCCGTGTCTCAGATTCTGAAGCCACAGATCCACCACCTACCGCTACTAATCAGACAACACTAACCCTAGAAAATCAAATTGAAGAGAATCCAGATACGGAAAAGGTTCCAGACGAATCGAATCAAGAAGGAAGTGATGCGGATGAAGAAGAGGAGGAAGGCGAATGTGGTTTTTGTTTGTTTATGAAAGGGGGTGGATGTAAAGACACGTTTACTGAATGGGAGAAGTGTGTGGAGGAAGGGGAGAATAAGGGCGAGGACATCGTGGAGAAGTGCTTTCAGGTAACTGCTGCTCTCAAGAAGTGTATGGAGGCGCATTCGGATTATTATGCTCCGCTCCTGCAGGCTGAGAAGGCTGCTGAGGAGGAGGCCGTGAGGCAATTGGAGAATCAGAAGGAGAAAGAAAGGTTGAGTGATCAAGAAAACAGTGGTGAAGCTGAAGAATTGGGCGACAAGGGAAAAGGGGAAGCTTTGGGAGAGGGAGAAGGGAATAAATAATCTTTTTGATTGCAATTTATTACACTTGAGGTTTTACAGATCGGAAACTTGAGATTTAGAAGAATTTTTTTTTGTTCTATGGGAAACTTGAGAGGTACTGACTGAAATTCTTATACCCTGAATAATATTATTGTAACTTTTAACTTGAATTGTGTCACAGATCATCCATCATTGATACTGCAATTTTTGTTTAATTTCTTGATCTTGTGCCATTTGCTGTTTGCTCATATGCAAAGTCGAGTTTTCCCTTTTGTGTTGAAGTTTATATACTTATGAAATAGAAAGGAGATGGAACAGGTTCTGCATTGAACTCTTGATTTTTTATGGCGGTATTACTGGCCAGGATGTTGTGCATTATGATCTATCCTAATAATCACCCGTTTTTCCTGCAAGATGAATTTTTTCAACAGCTGTGGGTGTTTGTATGCTTGCCTACATCTTGTGATGAATTGAGATCAATACAATGTTCAAGGCTGTACATCCTTTGTCTTTCCTTTCCGTGATTAGCGGAAGTAGAATCTTCATCACAAACTCATTGATGTGATGAAATGCTCTTGAGCTTCGCTTTTAGAATCTTCATCATAAACTTGATGTGATGATATGTTCTTGAGCTTCTCTATTCTAGAGCAATTCTAATTGTTTCTTTTTTGTGCTTCATCTGATTCAACGAATATCTTTCCTTTACAATGTATCCTTTGAATTCTTGATTCACGTTTTTTTTGGTGAAAGTTCTTGATTCACATTTGAAGCATAAGATGGATTTGAGATGCGCAAAATTGAATGTTAGCATTCAACCATGAGTTAATCTTCATACCAGTGAAAACTTCAATTTCATTATCTTTTACTACATTTATAAAAATGGTCTTTTTTTTCCATTCATTGCTTTGCCAATGAATGGATTATATCTGCTTGTTATAAGTAAAGAGACACTGTATATGGATCACACAGGACTTTGCCTCATCGAGGAAACAAAATGCACATATATATGTATTAACAGAATGAATGGAGGAGCTTTGGACCCTCAAAGACATGCCCTCTCATACCTCGAGTGTTTCCTCCTCGGCTATTCCTTGAGTTCATTACCACATCTGCACATGCCTGTGTTCGACAATTGACATCTCGATACTTCCTTTTCAGTTCAATCCCTTGTCTACAAGCTTGGTATATTATTGGTGTCGTGTTGTTGGTTACCCTCACTCCACCAATGTAAGATATGAACACATTTGCAGGTAGTGGCCTTGAATTGGTTAAAATCTGCAACGTCTTATTGGACTTTAAATGTGTTACCGGGGCTTGGTAAGTTCCCACATCTTGTGCCATTCTCACACAGGCACTCCTGAGGATTGGCATAGAAGTAATCTTCTTCTTTGGGCTTGTCTGGGATAATTTTTCGTGTTGCTGGCTCTCCCATTCGTTGCTCGTGAACTGTTTGGACAGCAGCTGAGAATTCGTCCCATGACATTGTTCCATTCTGGTGTGAATCCAGCAATTCAACCAATTTTCTTCTGTCTAGCTGAAATGTCTTTTTGTACCCATGATACCTGTAGAAGAGCAAATCTTTCAGATGCAAGAGAAGTAACTAGCCTGGATGGGTTAAAAGAGCAACATATGCTTGACTTAGATACATTTCATCCTGATATTACCTACGGTGACCTTCCACTACCCTCGCCATGTTCCCATCATAAGTGGGAACAAAAACATCACTGGCAACAGAAACCATAAAATCCAGAGCTGCCATTTGGGAGGATCGGTTCTGGAACTGTCGCAAGACTTCTGGATCCAGCAGCATTTCCTTTTTCACCTAAAATCCAACATGTCAGATCCCAGTAAAAAGAGAAAAGCATGCTAATGAAGGTGCATCAACAGAACTTACAGCCATCCAGGGTTTTATGCAAATTTTCCACAACCAAAGCTAGAAGAGTACTAGTAACCATTATTGTTTTGACAAAATGGTTTTGTTAGACAACTCTTCAATTAGTAGATGCAAAACACGATGGTTAGGTTCATATTCACACAGCAATCTAGATATGTTGAACCAGTGATCTGGCTCGACGAAACCAATGAGCCAACAAATCGAACCAGTCAAATAGATATATACACATTATACTGTATTTTTAGACATTGTGACTGGCACTGTGTTGCTAATGCACTAACTACATCCTCTTCCTAAGTCGATGCCTAGATGTGGTTTAATGAAAACGGAGTATATGATTTGGATAAAGAGAGCAACACTCACAATACGTGGAAAGGCAGCTCTAAGGGCTGCAAGTCTCCTTTCTCCACCATAAATGTTCCCCGATGCAATGTAGATCTGTGTATCCTTACTGAAGCCCAAGGCCTTCAAAATCAAAGTAGTCTCTTCGGGAGTAAGAGGGCATACGCCCTGAGATCTTCTCTCCTCCGATATGATCTCCTTCTCTCTCCACCAAGGAAATGCATACCTGGATCAGAATGATTGACAGCAATGAACAAACATCAATTTTTTTCCTTTTTCTTTTTTTTTTTTTTTTTTTTTTTTGAGAATAGACAAACAAAGGAAAGAAGGCAATGAAGTGAGATGATTGCATACAAAATTACGCTTACTATGAAATATGAAAAACAAAACGTAGAATATCACCAACTCCTTAGTACTCACCTAGAAGTTTTTACATTAAGTTGATTTTTATTTTAATGTCTTCAATTTTTTAGATTAAGAAATTACCTCATTCTTTTGAGCTCTTCTGCTTCCTCATTTGTGCAGCCATGGGTGCAACCTGAGAAAGCCAACATGTCCATCTCATATCTCAAATGCAATGCTAGATAAGGCCCCTTCTGTCGAATCATATGAATTAACTTGTTCCCAAATTCCTCAATTTTAGATGTGAACTTCAGTCCATGAAAGTTAACACGGCATCTCAACATCTGAACCTCCAAAGAGATTCCATTGTTTGCCAGGCGGGCATCTGTTCGATTGAAATGTATCACTTTGTGCTTCTCAAAAAGAGGCAGAATCTGCGCACCAACAGGTTCAAACATTGTCAGAATTCAAATACCACATGAAGAAAAACATACTAAAAGCAGCATCTAAACTTGGAACTCAGAAGTTAAGCATCCCAAAACATTTAATTGCAAACAATCTTCAGTTTATAACAGATCAAGATAATAATAGTCCTGAAAACCCAAAATCCCAAATTATCAAGAGTTCAGCTTCCCTCCCCCTCTGATTTGTTTATGGAAACAAGGAATTATGAAAGCAACATGCAAGATACAATGTCAAATTTCCAGGAATGGTTAGGGTGGTGGCAACATAATTCGGATAATGTACTGTGACATATACTCAACTAGATGTAGTATAACTCAGCTAAATTTTGTGTACAAAAACAAATATTTTGTCAATACAATCCACCGAGCAGTGGCAAATCGGCAGATTTGGCAAAAGCATCAACGACGAGGATGCTTACATATGTTAACTAATTCATTTATATGAGTGCAATGACGAATAGGATGGTTAAACCCCCAACCCCCACATCGGACAGTTCCCTCCATGAAAACAATTTGTCCTACGCAGTTCCAAAAGCTAGGTTAATTTATTGCTACATTACTGATTACTGTATTGATAACATGGAAAACAATTACACACCTGTTGCAAGTAGTATTGCTCATTTGACCAGCTAACTGGGGGCATTTCAAGCGGTTGATATCCATATTGCGAGCTGAATCTCTTTGGCAATCTCTTTACAATTCGAACTTTATCTCTTAATGAATTGATGAAGTGCCGCACATCAAAAATATCCTCAAAATTGCTGCCAAAGACCACTTGAGTTTCTTAATGTGTAAATGAGGTATGAAACAACTATTCCACAGCAAAGCAAGTACCTGGGATCAGCCCAGAACGACTTCTTATCAAGTTCGGGCACAACCAGTGTAAGATTTAAAAGATGAGCAATGGACACCATGTCGCAGATCTGCAGCAACAGACTACTAGATCACCTTAAAGTGAAACATTTATCTCATATGAAAAGCACAAAGACACTAAGTCCTAACCGCGGAACGCATTTGATTCAAGCCGCCATTGCAGGACAATCTGAGAAAGCCATTGCTAGTGTAATTCCCTAGCAAAGCACCAAACAATCTTCCAAAGTTAAAATTGAATTCATAATCACAAGTAACTACAACAACTAAATCTTGCAGCCTCCTAGTTAAATCCACTCATCAATTTTGCACAACTCCTTCCATTCATGGCACACTAGATTGATCAAATAGCAAGAAATAATCAATTCCAACACAAAAATTTAAGGTAGGAGACATGACTTACTGGCAGGTACAAAAGGGGGAGGGGACGAAGGCAATGGTCCTTCCTCGAGAGCCGACATTTTACTCAAACCCATAAATCTAGAAAGCAAATGAGGACGCCATAGATGCCCAACTGCCACGAGTTGAACCAAACACGTCCATATTAAGATGGTCGAACAAACCCAAATAAACCACACTTGTAGCCTCGTCCTCGGCATCACCTGCCCTTGCAATGCCGGCAGTTTTTCCATACTCCGCTCTGATCTAACACCAATCTCCATTTCGCTCACATTTCCACCGCCAATTTCTCATTTTTTTTTTCCCCCTGATTTAATCCGCTAGCATGACACAAAATTCAACACAATCTTTGTGCAAAAGAGCATTTAACATACGCCAGATTATGAATTCGGAGGTGGGTTGGGTCAAAGGTTCAATCTTTGAAAATACATTGTTGTAGTTGATCGGAAACCCAGTTACAAATAGTGAGAAATTTCTTGTAAAAAGGTTGCGCGCTTTCCGAATTGCCAAAATATGATTCCGGGGGGCAAGATTGCAGGTTGAACAAAAGGGATCTAGAGGGGAGTGGATTTCACGAGGGAAAATGCGTAAAAATTAAATGGGGAAAACTGGGAAAGGGAGTAATTTTCACGGAATGAATAGATGGTTCGGCAAACTACTTGGTTATGTGCTAAATCTTTCATATCCTAAATGTATTTTATACAGTACTTATTCAAAATTGTACTCCCTCCGTCCCACCAAACATGTCCTGTTTGACTTTTTGACGCTGTTCATTGTTCAACTTTGACTCGATTTTATTGCAAGTATACATTTGAAAAAAATAGTCGAGTTGATCTTGTTAGAATCCTATAATCATGTAGTTTTAGAATATATATTTTACATAATTTTTTGTTGTACTCCCTCCGTCCCGCGAATTGTGGCTCGTTTCTTTTGGGCACGGTAATTTATGTGGTGGGGTGTGGTGAGGTTTAGTGGTTAAAGTGATGTGGGTATTTGTGTTTAAAATTTTAATGAATTTTGACTTTCTTTATTGTTTAACTTTGACAAAATATTATTGTAATGATTTAATTATAAATTAATATTCAAGTGTGGTCTTGTTAGAATCGTCCACACGTCTAGATTTAGAATATATATTTTATATAATTTTTATTTGTACCAATTTTAAAATATGAAGAATTAAAGAAATGCAAGGGGCTTTGTATAGAAAAATAAAAGTATATTGGAAATTGTGCAGAATAGTAAAAGTGATTACTTTTATTGTGATTTAGAAACCATTAAGATTCTAATCATATTTATATTAATTAAATTTATCTAAAAATGGAAAGTGGCCACAATTCGTGGGACAGCCCAAAGAGGAATACGAGCCACAATTCGTGGGACGGAGGTAGTATATATTTTGAGATTTTAACTGATGAAAACGTGCATTGGATTGTGTGCAAAAGTCAAACAAGACAAGTTAAATGAGACGGAGGGAGTAACTATTTTAGGGGTTGGGACTTACCCTAATAGTTAAAGTCCCCTTCTCCCAAAGGTTGGGGTTCGATCCCCACCCGGTTCTTTATCCCTCTTTTTTTATCTCTCTTTGTAATTTATATGATTTGGGCTCCCACACACCTGTGTCGATATATGAATGTCACTGTTTATCGAATTTTTTAAAACTATTTTAAGTAAGTAATATGATTAATTATGTAGATTTTGTTATAATTTATAATTTGTTTGTAAATTAAATTAATGCCTTAATTTATATTTCCTGCGTGTTCAAATATTTTTGACGGATCCACATATCACGCAGTTCAATGCATATTTTAAACCATTAATAACTCAAGTTCGGTACAAGTAAAAATTCAAAAAGTTCGATTTTAAAAACTACACGACGAGACGAATCTAACAAAATCTCACTTAACTATATTTTAACTTGTTATAACTATAATAAAACTTTAAGTGAAAGTCTGTGTGCGAATAGTACCATATTATCGAACGTAAAATACATTTTACGGAGGTAGTATAATTTATACATATAAGCAAGGTTATTAAAATCTAGATCTAGATCTTAAGATCTTACGATCCTTCGATCCCACAAAGCCAGAACCATCAAGATTTGTACGAGATCTAAATTAGGGTGAGATCTGGATAAGATCTATAGGATCTATACAATATCTTAAAATCTTTGAACGATCCAATCCCACTCCCCCTTATTTTTCATCTCATTTTTTCATTTTTCAGTCCTCCATTTTTTTCGAATATTCTGATATAAGGATTTTTGTTTGCATTTCCATCTTCCTCGCATCCCCTTCATCTTCCTCTTCCAACAGTTGTCGTTGTATCTCCTTCATCTTCGTGTTGTTGACGTCGCTATCGTATCCCCTTCTCTTTCTATCGTCGCCCTCGCATCCCCCTTCCTCTTTCTAGCGCCGCCATTGCCTTAGCATCCCCTTCCAGCACCCATGTTGATGGAGATCTTAGTCCTAAACCCCCTACCCAGATGGATGATGATGAATCCAATAAGACAGTGGTTGATATTAACGAAAATGGGGAAAATTCCAATGACAAATCCAACCCAGCTCAACCATTGTGTCTTAAATGCTCAATTATTATCTTTTTTTTTGCTAAATAAATTATTGTCTATTGATATTGGTTATTGTAATTTGCTAATAGGCAATATGAATATATATATATATTTGTCCTAATTTGTTTGAATATATATATTCATATATATATATATATATATATATATATATATTTGTCCTAATTTCATAGGATCTTAGGATTTGAATATGATCATACGATCCCGATCTTGCAAATGGAAAAACGACTAGATTTTGATAACCTTGCATATAAGTATACTATCTATTACTCCCTCCGTCCCATTCCAAATGTCTTAATTACTATTTTTGGATGTCCCATTACAAATGTCTTCTTTCTATAAATAGAAATAATTTTCCCCTCCAACAACTATGTGGACCCCACCATATACTCACAAACCAACTCTACCTTAATTCCCGTGCCCAACAGTAACAAGACACTTGGAGTGGGACGGAGGGAGTACAAGTTTATATAAATACTAATAGTACTTCATCCGTTTTTGTGATAGTGCAATAAACACTCAATGCACGCAGTCCAATGCATATTTTGAACCATTAATAACTTAAGTTCGGTATAAGTAAAAATTTTAAAAGTTTGATATTTAAAAACTACATGACGAGACGAATCTAACAAGATCTCACTTGACTATATTTTTCCTTGTATAACTATGATAAAAATTATAGTCAAACTCGAACAATAAATAGTAGCAAATAGTGCTTTGTTGCACTATCACAAAAACGGATGTAGTAATATTTAAAATTCAAAATTTTGCATAGGTCGATCAGCGAAAAAAAAATTAAAAATACACATTCCAAAATTTGAAACTCATCACAAACGAAAGGCAAAATGGTCACAAATGCAAAGTAACTGCAAGAAATTCTGTTCTGTTTTCAGAAAGAGAGAAAGAAGGGTTGAAAAGCAATCAATTTTTAATAAACGACTTGTCGGGAATATCATCAGTTGAGAAAGATCATTACCGAACAATATAATAATGTTAGTGGTAATTAAATGTGGGTTCTCAACTCACTTTTCAACGAAAAGAATGAAAAGAATTCCGGAATGAAAAAGAATGAAAAGAATTCTGCACTTGCAGAAATGGTGTTAGATATTGAAAAAAATGATGTTTATAAGAAAATTGATGTTTAGGTCTACATAAATGATGCTCACATCTCTGAATCATTCAGATTTTATTTTATTTTAAAATGAATCCAAAACAAATTCCAATTCAGTGAATTCAAATTCAAATCAAATAAATTATAAAGCCCGCATCAGTTTTTTGAAAGATGTTCCAATTTGTATTGCCAAAAGATTTTCCAATTGATGATTCAAACAAATTTCAAAAACAAATATTATCCCTCTATCTCTCGTCATTGTTGTTTCTTTCGTAATTTTCTTTTTCCTAAGCTCCCCTCACCAGTGTCAATCTCCCCTACCAAGCCACCACCTTGGTCTTCGTGAATCACTGTCCCCATCAACCTTCCGCGGAAGCCTCGGCGGAGGTCCATCTCGCTCTCACTGTTGTCGTCGCCCCTGATTGGGCAACGTTCTGCTGTCGGCGGTGCTCGACGTGACTCGCCCGCCGCCACCCATCATCCACCCTTCAACCATCCATTGAGGTTTGGGATTTTTTTGGTTTTGGCAATTGATGTTTGTGCTCATCACAAAATCGGTTCTCTATGTATATCTTCTCCCCCATATCGTACATGTTAAATCATATTGAAATAAAGAATCATCACCGGTTAGACAACCATCATCTATAGTATCTCATTCATCACTTCTCGCACTCTGTCATCACTTAGAGGTATCCACAAATTTATCATTTCAACATACTCTGCCATCACTGGTGTACAACTATCATTTATAACCTCGCATTCATCACTTTTCGCACTTTGTCATCACTTAGAGGTATCCACAAATCACTTGCTAATGGTTGCATTTATTCTATGAGTTCAAAGTTCTCTTTTTTCGGTTTGGATTCAGAGTTCGGTTTTTCGGTTTTATTTTGCTAATGGTTGCGCTTATTTCGTTTTCAAGGATTTTATGTATTGAATAAGGTGTTGGTTGATCTCATGATTTGCCTTGTCTTTGCTGGTGTGTGAGACATGGATTTTTCATCTTTTTAATTGATAGCATTTGATCTTAGAAATACCTTGTGACTTTTTAATTTATTGTAGATAATTTTAGTGGTGATTTGAAGGAAACTCTCATTCTTTACTTGAATGTGTATGGTTTTTGTTCACTTAGTCAAGTTCAAAATTTTTTAAACTAAAATGTTGATATCATGGAAAACAAGAAAATTTGCTCATTTGTGTTAATGAGGTAGGTTTTAAAATTAATTACAGATTCTTAGGGGAAGGTTATGAGTGGGCATAATTTTAGAGATCAGATATGTTCATTTTTTTTTAGAGATTTAGATTAGAAATTCAAATTAGAGATTTAGGTTGGATATTCAAATTAGTCAAGGCATCATTTATAGTTATTCTACAATCATTCTGCATGTGCATAATTTTATTGAATCTGCACATGAACTCAACTGAGAATTCCATTGTAATTTATCCTTG
This sequence comes from Hygrophila difformis, assembly GCA_030278955.1. Classification (NCBI taxonomy): domain Eukaryota; kingdom Viridiplantae; phylum Streptophyta; class Magnoliopsida; order Lamiales; family Acanthaceae; genus Hygrophila; species Hygrophila difformis. Next base: position 103,984 of record JAOANR010000294.1, read on the forward strand.
AAATCAGTTTTTGCTTGAACCCGAAAGAGATGGCTGAACTGCTTCACCAAATCTGGAGATCTGGGAATGAATATCTGAACAAACCCAGACAGAGCATTCAATTCGGTTCCATGCCCACTTTTTCCAAACCAACATTAATACTAGTACTATTACCCAAAAGGTTTAAACTTAAGTATGACTGTAGTTGAACACATGTCCTGTTCAAGTCCGAATCAGCAACCCCATTGTTGAATCCATAAACTAACCTACGTGTAATTACCTCATTGGCTTGGCCATTTCTGTCTCTGATGGCGAGGCAGTAGAAATGAGTGACAACAGACGAGCTCGCTCTTAATTCTTAAATGATGATGAGCTTTTGATTTCTTGCTTAATTAATTGCTAATTGCTTGCATTATTATTTGTTTGTTTGTTTTTTTTTTTTTTTTGGGATGAACATCAAAATCCAAAGATGGGTTCTTTTCCTCCTTTCAGTTTCGATTGCGTTGTTATGGACGCAGGTGGGATCCATTCGATTCGAGCTGGAATCAGGTCATACCCGATGCATTGCGGAGGAGATCAAGGGCAATGCAATGACAGTGGGAAGGTACCACATTGTGAACCCTATTGAAAGTCGCCCGTTGCCCGATTCTCACAGAATCACAGTTCGGGTAATGCTCTTGTCTGTTATGTCTGAAAAGTAGTAGCACCACATATGCAGTGCTCTGTTAATCTGATGATTAGGAAATATGGGTATTGATGAGAATTGTGAATCTTGAGACCTTTGGAATCAACACATTTCTTGATGGTGATTCAATCTGTTTATTTTTCATCTATCATTTGTTTTGTCTAGAATTGCTGAAATGACCTTGCTCAATGCTGAAGGTGAGTTTATTGCTGTATAAAATTGAACAGGAAAATAATAAAGAAGCCTTTCTGATCTATGTCAAAGGGGGGGATGAAAACAAAAATAAAGTACTTATGCAGCTAAAACAGAACATGAGTTCATGATTTTCTTGCTTCCTTTGTTTTGTTCTCGGAAACTCATCATTTTGTTCTTTTCCATCATGTACCTTAGCATCAGCAACATGTAAGTATGGTGGCACCCCTGCCCCTACCCACATTTGTGCTTTCTGAGTCAGTTACAAATTTAGATGATGATTTTTGACAGATTTTCCTTTACATTGCATTGCACCTGTTTTTCCTTGATACACTTTTTTTGGCCCCAATTTTGACAAACCCATAGGTGACATCAGAATATGGAACAAGCTACCACTATTCAGACAATGTGAGTGAAGGGCATTTTTCATACCAGACACTGGAGGCAGGTGATTACATTGCTTGCTTTTTTGCTGCTGAAGAAAAACCTCCAATCACTCTTACAGTGGACTTTGATTGGAAGTCTGGCGTCACTGCCAAGGATTGGGTCAACATTGCCAAGAAAGGAACCGTCGATGTAAGTATTCGTGCCATTCATCGTGTCCTCAACAACCTGAAGCCAAGGAAGGAATTTTAGTTGTTTGTTATGTTGTTTGTCTTTCTACCTTGATCCCAGTTGATGGAACTGGAATTGAAGAAAATGCTCGATACGGTCCAATCCATTCACGATGAGATGTTTTATCTACGCGATAGGTATTTCATCATCATATACGAGTAATTTTGTTCTTTCATGCTTACTGAGGCAATCGCGCTACATTACCTTTGGGTGATGGATATTGCAGGGAAGAAGAAATGCAGAAATTGAATAGCTCTACAAATTTCAAAATGGCTTGGCTGAGCTTTCTGTCACTAGTTATTTCCCTGTCCGTGGCAGTGCTGCAGCTCTGGCATTTGAAGGCATTCTTTCAGAAGAAGAAGCTTATCTAGTGTAGTTTTTCAGAGTCATCTTTGGTTTTACTCATTTTTGTATATTCTTTTGTAAAAAGAAAGGAGTTTTGGAATTCAAAATTGATGAATAAACTTCCCATCTTCATCATAGCTTCAAATGGGATACAGATCTTGTTGTAGCGTAAAATATAAGCTTACCACCATGGTTTTTGTTGCATACATTAAACATAGTATTTGAGAACAGACGTAAGTAGAGACAGACAACAGAAGCTTACATTCCGAACATATGTAAAGAGGAGAAAATAAATATCCGCTCAAAAAACGAAAGAAAAATTTGGCAGTCTATACAATGGGGATTTCAAATACTTGTGCACAAGAAAGACATCATCACCCTGTTCAAGATAAATAGTACTAATAACAGTTTGCTCAGCTTAATTCCCTGAGATATTACAAAAAACAAAAGTAATTCACGACGCAAGATTGTCTGTGCTGAATGTCAACCATGATGCTCATTTTGGAGCACATGTAAGCGAGTATCTATAGAAGTATCGTTTCATCTGCACAATTAATTCCAGTTGCAAGGGGCTATTTGTTATCCATCCGCAAGCAAGATAAAAGTTCTGGGTGGGAAGGATGTACCGGTGTTTATAAATCATGATATCCCTTCACGAGGATGAAAAGATGCTCCAATGATTGTCGGAAGGTACTGCTTCCTTGATTTTTTCGAGCCTCTTTAGAATCTCCAAGAAAGCAGGTCTCTTATTCATGTCTGGGGACCAGCACTGCTCTGTTAACCTGTTCAAATTTTAATTTCATAGAGAACATATCGGTCAAATAAATGATTGCGTCTAGCTGGTGATTGAAGAACATTCCTAGAGTAGCACATATCCAGATTACACAAAAAAAAAAAAAAAAAAAAAGAAAAAGAAAAAGTACGATCATTTGGATGGCTAAGGCATAAGCTCGCGATTTAGCTTTTCTTTGTTAAGAAATATTGAGATATAACCATAATACAGCTTGTAAGGAGTGTCATGACTTCACCTGAATTTATGCTAAAAGGAAGTAAAGCGATAATTTCATTCATGCCACAAACACCTAAATCAGTGCAAGCAAGGTGAGGCCTATTCCTGGATTGCATGGCATAGGAAATATGCACTTACTCTTTCAATTCTGGAGTAAAACTTTTTGACCTGCATGCCGGCCTGTGCCCTTCTGAAACATGCCTGGCTGCTTCATATGGTTCATAAGTTGTAAACGGAGCTTCTCCTTCGAGCATCTGGAAATGTTCAGTCACTTTTTTTAACTTGTGTTTGAATCAACATCCGTATTGATAATATTGTCAGCCTCATTATTTTAGCCTTTCTCAGGGAAATGAGATTACCTCATACAGTATCATTGCAAAAGAGAAGACATCAACCTTCTTATCATATTTCCGGTGCTTGAAGACTTCGGGAGCCATGTAACGGTCTATTGAAATTACAAAAGAAAGTGTGGAATTAATGATCAAGTGAAAAATGCGAAATGAACATAAAACTGCTCATATACTAATAATCACTCACAGCTTCCTGTCTCGCCAGTTAATTTGTACACATCATGAGAATGCCGTACCCTGATGAGCTTGCTTAAGCCAAAGTCCCCCACTTTTAAATGGTCAGCATTCGTGTTGACAAGTAGAACATTCCTGGACATATACCATGCTCAGAAAATAAGGGTTGTGTTTATCATAAATTGTACTCTGTATAAATGACTTTTGTAGCGATGTTTTTTTTTTTTAAAAATAAAAAATTATGGATTAAAATAACCGAGGGGGAGGCAGCAAGATTGACATTTTACAATGACTTTTGAGAAGACAAATAGACAATTCAGATCCATGTTACCAAGCATACCATTAACTTACCTTGGTTTGAGGTCTCTGTGTATTATTACATTTGGTTCACTGTGCAGATACGCCATGCCTCTGTCCAAACCAGATTGCAGTGATAAGTGTAGTTCACAACCCATTAATGATGAATACCATAACATAGAGGAGAGAGAGATAAAAAAAAACATTCTTTACTTCCTTTATTAGCTTGCCAATCAGATCATCCCCTTATGACATTACTTGATGTAGGGTTGAAAGGTTCTATATAAACAGAATTAATTTGACTTACCTTGCAATATCCAAAGCAAAATTGATTGCTGTTACTGGATTCAAAGCCCCTCTGTCTTTTAGATGTTGATGCAGATCACCCTAAAGAATAGAGAAGCATTAACTTAAAATTATAGAGGAAAACTTCCACAAAGATATAAAACAGCGATTCTCTTACCCCTCTCAAGTACTCTGTGATTAACATTAAGGGCTTCTTTTCAGTTACAGCTCCTAGAAATTGAACAATGTTAGGATGGCGAAGCTTTACTAGCAAATTGACCTCATGCCTGAAGTCCGCACTGCATGCAGACAAGAGAAAAGGTTAACTTACCAGAGACAGAGAGTACAGGGAGAAGCAAACAGCTAATGAATATAAAGTTATCTTAGCATTGCACTTTTCACAGCATATCCATGGTCAAGCAAAACAAAGATTAAGATCGATATACCACATGGTAAAGGAACATCAGAAAACCACTTGCATACCACTTTAAGATTTTATAGTTTTTCAGGTTTGGTGCAAGCCACAATAAGAAAAACTCAGGTTGCACTGGAAGTACACGCTAATCAAATTGGAAAACAGTTGAAGGACGTACACTACTAGTCTGTCATCTGAAAGGCTTGGAAGAATGCGTTTGACAGCTACTGGTGTTCCTCTCCAACAAGCTTTAACTATCTCACCAAAAGAACCCTGCATATATGAATAAACTTTAATGAAAAATATGCAAGTGCTAAAAGTAGCACAAGTGAGTTGAGCACTAACACCTTTAGTTTCTCAAAAGAACAAAAATACACATTAGGAAAGATCACTGGAACCACACAAATGGAGATGTGCCTGAAACACATTATACAGTTGGTTTCAGACCATGTTCAGACCCTACACACCATAAAATGACAGAGAAAAGCCATGGGTACAAGTGAACAAGCAAAAGTCAAAGCGTATCCAGGATGCAGGACTGGAGGACCATAACATCTTTGGCATTACAAAATCATCCAATACCACTAGGAATCCTCAAATGCCAGTTTGTTTGATATGAAGCTCAATGGAAGAGATCTTTCACAATGTAAATATAGTGAATTTTAAAGTTGAAACCGATCAAAAAACATCAATGCCCTGAATTATTTGCAATACCGAATCAGCCTATCTTACCAGAATTTTCAAGAATCCATGAGGCAATTATTCTTTATTTGTTATTCATTAGGCAGGAGGATATGATTAATTTTATTAAATGCAGAGCTCACCTTCCCTACAAGAAGTGAGCTTGAGAAGTCCAGCTCATCAGGATCTATCTCCCAGTCACACTTTTTTGGAAGAGGGGGTGGCAACGGTTTGGGTTCAAAATGACTTCCACTCTGACCCTGCAAAGTAACAATCCTCTAAATGTAAAGCTAAAAATAGATTGAACTTGGTACGTGATTAGAAATAAATACCATTATTCAGAACTTTTGGTTTAGGACTATACAAATGTTTTAATTAAAACAAAAGCAACATCAAATGTTTGAGTCAATATAGCATTTGAAAATAAGTGCTTAGAAAAAGCAGCAAGAAATAAACATAAATACGTAACAGCAACAACAGAAAGAAAGAGGTAATATATGCCTACCAATCGTCACTAAACAATTTATGCTTTTAATAAATAATTATGCAGAACAAACAAATAGTTTCAGAGAAAAAATGAAGGGAAAGAACTGGTTCACAGTTAGCATGGCAAATATTTCTATATTGTGCAAGATTCATGAGAAATACAGTAAAGATGCACAGAACTTACGTAAGATAGTCCACCTTCCGATTTTAATAATTCAATCATTCCCAATCTCTTTGCACCTTCGGCATCAGCTAAAGGCTGTTTCACAGATTCAAAGTTTACAGAGAATTATATGAGCCCAGAGAGAACTCATGTACATAGATAATTTCTCATTTCATATCAGGAAATTCATTCATAATGGTCCAAAAGAATATATGCATGCCCATTTCATGTAAGCTCAGGGAATTGAAAAGGTTTCTTCCAAAATGACATGAAGTCAAAACATTGCAAGCCACTGAGCCAAATTAATCCATGTATGGTGGAATTCTTCATTTTTACTTTTTTTTTTTTTTTTTGCCTTTTTTGTATTGATTAATATTTTAACAATAACATAAATTAATGAAAACACATCATGCAAGTAATGTCAATCTAACTCTTTAGTCGTTAAATCATTGAATGTGGATTAGTATTTTGATCTAAACTTTTGGTTTTTAAAGTTATTTAACTGTAATGGAAATAACCTTACACAAATTTGAACTTTTTGTCCAGAAAGTACTAAATTTTTTTAATAACATTGCACTTATAAGTTGATTTATGCTGCTTTATAGTTCTGTTCTGTTCTGTTCTGTTCTATTTCTTCTTGGACTATATGAGGAAATGAATTAGACGTTAAAAGGAACACAGAACAACTTGTTTAGCACATGTGGGTAAGGATCCATGTAAAAGCCTTTTCCACTTCTTATTCAAAAACAGGGGGGACACCGAGTGAATAGTTTATACCCAACACCAGTCAAAAAGGAATTGTTCTTTGTTCGCAAGATAAATGTGCGAGTCCATGCACATATAGATAGATGCTCCATCGCATATTGTGAACCAATCATAAATATATATTTATATATATTGAGCTATACTGCCTATACACATATTCATATAGACATATGATTATGTAATTATGTTTGGCTGTTGGGTCACGAATGCATATTGAATTGCAAGCATAAAATAAATCAAGAGCTGCAACAGATAAAACAAGTAAAAATATGCTAAAAATAGATAAATATGCTCAATCTAATTCCATAAATAACTAACAAAACATAGCAATCCGGTTTCTGTACAGGCGGTTCACGTGCCTGCACCTACAGAATGATGTCCACGCTATGAAAATAATGTTAGCTCCATGAAAAATAATGTTGCTTATTTTATACTAATATGAAAATAATCATCTTTTCATGCGCAAACATCATTTTACACAGTCATCATTTTTCATTGCTCTGACATTATTTTTCTATGTGTATCTATCATTCCATTTTTGCCAGTATGTGCTATTGATGGCACCCCACCCTTACCCAAAGCATAGGATATAAACTGTCCTAACAAAAATTTTTGTTTGTCACCAAACAGTAAAATGTGTAACATTCCAATGGAACTGAGCTTTCCTATATTTCTCAGTTTCATATGAACTCTATTGCTAGATTTACCAAAAAGGAAACGTTACTGTAGGCTGCTTTTGACACTAAAAATCGACAGAGTTACAAAACGCCATAAAACAAAAACGCATATTGACGTGCAAAACGTGCAAATCATTGCAAACCAAAGTAAACCTTTATCAGAACAATCCAACAGTTAAAATTTATCTGTTCCTGGAAGCAACAAAGATAAGAAACAGAAATAGCTTTCCTTCCATTTGAGCTAGGGGTTCTTCCATATTGACGTCCGTATTATTCCAGCTAATTCCCCCAAGTTGCCTTCTAATTACTTAATCCATTTTGGTGAATTAAACAACCAAAACCCCCTAAATTTACGCAACAAAACGCACCTTTCGCCAAATTGTGTCCAACAACAAGACACCAATCAGCTACAGAATACTCACATCACTAGACAAAGTACCAAAAAGCAATAATCTTTTCACAGATTCCAAACTTATATAGTCACACACAGGCGTATTCGAAGAAAGATAGTTAGAAATGTACAGTATTGTTCCAGCGATCTTGCGCGTTGACATCCGCCTTGTATTCCAGGAGGCACTTGGCAACATCGATCCAGCCGTGAATTGCCGCGACGTGAAGCGGAGTCCTCTTGTCGTAGTCTCTAGCCTTCACCAGCGACTGATCCTCCTCGAGAAGCTTCCTCACCGCCGCCGCGTCGTTCTGGTGCGCGTGCCACAAAATTAGAGACGTCCTGCTCACCCGCGCCTTCTCTTTCTTCTTCTTCTTCTCCTTATCCACCGGCGGCCCGTCTCCGCCGGCAGAGCACCCGGAACTGCTCCCGCTTCCGCTCATGAGGGTGGAATTTAGAATCGGTGTGTGTCGGCAATCGGCTGCGCGTGAGTATGACTATGAACCCGCCACGGAAACAACCGTTTTATTCAGACACGAGCAAAAATATCGTAAGCAAGAAATAAGGACAGTTAATATTAATTGCAAGATCCATGGACCTTCACTCCCAATGTCTGTGCACCGTTGATCTTGGAGGATCCAAGCAACAACCTATAATCAACGGTGCACCTTCAAAATTCACATCATAATATCTTCATATTCATAATTACTCTTCGTGTGCTCCGGAAGTAAAATCTGACTATGAATATGATACTAATTGATAGTACGAGTCATTGACACTGACCAACTCTGACTGTGATCAAAGTTTTGGATAGAATTGAATGTGTTTTCTGATTGTTTATATTGATAGTATTTTACAGTTTTTGAATCCCCATTATGAAATTATCAATAGAATCAAAGATTTCATTCTTTTTCAACATGGATTATGGTGACAAGGAATTGAGTTAGGGGTCAAGTCCCACTCGCAACTTATTGGTGTTGGCGCATTTGTAATTTGTATGTTATGAACTTCTACCACCTATGTTCTAGCCTGTATAGGTTGTTTAGCGAAAAAAAAAAACAATATGGAAATCAAATACTCTTTAATTGGTAATGAGAACTGGCCTAGTGGCGATGACGTGATGTCAACTGATCTTATGGTTGCAATTCGGTTTCTGTAATAGTATAACAATTGACAGCGGGTGCAGGCAGCGCTAAAAATGATGTGTAGCCATTTGTAAAGTGATGTATAAACATTATAAAGTGATGTATAGATGGTAGTTTTTTTTTTTATTAGTTTTTTGTTTATAATCTCCATCCATCACTTTTTTTATACTCATACATCATTTCATATACACATACACATCACTTTTGAATGTGTCAGCACCTACAGGCCGCCAGCACCCAAACCATTTCCTTATGGTTGGGGTTCGATTCCCACCTGACCCCATGCTCCCCCCTTTATTCTCCGTTTAATTTATGTGGCTTGAATTCCCACACACATTTCCCAATATTTGAAAATCAATGTTTTTTTTTTTTAAAAAAAAATACTATTTAACCTATGTCAACATAGTAATCTAGTTTTGTCGTCCATTTAAAACAATAAATAATACTCCTAGTCTTAGGTCATTTATTTTTCAAACACGCATTATTACATAGATTATTAGTCTTAATTAGACTATAAGTTTGATTTGATGATATCATTTTTAATTAAATTCTAATGTATTGATTAATTAAAGTGATGAGAAAGCCACAGTAAACTGAGATGGAAAATTACTGTTTTATTAAAAAAATATGTAAAAAAAATAGACAATTACTATTAAATGAGGTAGACAGTGGCGATTCCAGGATTCGAAGTAAGGGTATGCAAACTTTTAAAAAAAATCTACAGTCGCCTTCATATTACTTGAAAAAAAATTAATAACTGAATCTACATCTATTTCATTAAGTTTTTTTTCAACATAAAATAATAGTGAATCGTTTAACATGTCTTCACCACTTAAAATAATTAAACTACCCTTGTACTTCCTCCGTCTCGTTGTAATTGTTACGTTGGATTTTTTGGCACTATTCATTGTCTAATTTTGACTCTAATTTCTTGAAGCTAGGGCAAGCCTTTTTTTATACAAAGGCAAAGCTAGTAATTTTAAAAGCGTATTTATCTAAAGATGTCAAAACCAGACTTTATAAATGACCTATCAGAATGCTTATTGTATAGGAATATTTCGTATTATTATTATTATTTTATGAGAAGAAACTATTAATTTAATATTATATAAGTTTTTAAAATATTTATAAGCTTTTTTCAAATATATAAATATGTTATATTAGGACATATGTTTTAAAAAAGAATTTTTTTTAACATGATTTACTTGTAAAAGACTTAAAGTGCGGCCTATTTAGGTCAACTTAGACCTATAATGTAGGGTTATCAAAGATATAGATTATACTCAAGCCTTAGAAAATTGAAGTAGGTTTTGGTCTTTATTATTACATACTGTAAAACAACTATTGTTTGCTCTTAGAATTTACTAAACATTAACATAGCTAATACTATGCATTACTAAAAGTAAAGTAATTTTAGTAGACTATATTAAAATAATGATGTTCAAACATATACTCCCAAGCTAGTAGTACATAGATTCTCCAACACAAATCAATAAAATAACTTAAATATTAACACATTTTAACAAACTAATTATTTATATAAAATTAAAAAAAAAGAAAAAAAAAAGAAAAAAAAAAAGAAAGCTTTTTTTGAAAACTCAGGGGGGTCAACTGTACCCCTAAAACCGCCACTGAAGGTAGTAGTCAAAGCCGGTATTGTTAACTTGTTTAACCTCATAGTTTTAGAATATACATTTATAATTTTTATTATTTTTATACATCTTATACTATTAACCGTTAAAAAATTATACTTCAAAATCCCAGGCTTTTGCGTCCAAATGTGTTACTTTGGTTGAAAAGGAGGGGTTTATAGGAATGATATCTAGTCCATTCACTACTCACTTTATCGAGTACAGGCTGCAGCTTACCATTATATACTTGAACGTATGGATAATAAAATCTCATGCTGGGCCATGAGGTTACTCAACAAGCAGGCCGACTAACTCTTGCTCGACATGTTTAGCCGCCATTCCCACAAATTGTATGCAAATAGGTTGGTTGCCTGAATCTACTTGCAACAATATTGATAAACGCATAAGGAATTTGGTCTGGAAAGATCAGGGAGGAAAGGGTTTGAATCTTGTCAAATGGGAAAATATAGTTTGCCCCTAGAAGTGAGGGTGGACTGGGACTTCGCAAGACTTGTCTTTGTAACATAGCTCTCCTTGGCAAGCTGGGACATGATCTATTCCAAGGCCGAGACAAGCTGTCACTACAAGAAAAAAGGAAATACCGACCGAAAAAGCCGGTCGAGAACCCTATGGGACGGGTCGTTTTCTCGCCTACCGACCGGCTTACCGACCGGAGAAGCCGGTTGGTAATATCTTGGTCCGAAATTTAAAGCCGATCAGGAGGCTTGTGGTCGGCGAATTCGCCGACCCACATACCGACCGAGTTATGGTCGGTATGCTTCCCGACCGATTTGCCGACCAAATTGGCAGTCGGCAACCCGGCCCCCGATGGGCCTCGGGAATCCCCGGATTCTCGACCATTTTTTGGTCGCTGGGTCGGTCGGTACACTCGCCGACCGAGTCACCGACCGACCTTTCGGTCGGTAAATCCTGCACCTGCTGGAGCAGAATGGCTGTTGCCACAGTCCAAACCTGCTACCAAAGATAATGTGCAACACATCAATACCAAACATCCAAAACCAAGCAACACATCAATACCAAACATCCAATATTCACATATTCTGTACTTCAAACTTAGCTCATTCAAATATTGTGTCGAAACATCTCAGAATACGACAAATATTCGACTTAAAGTAATAACCACTACAATTCTAGTCCAACATGTCATAAGATAATGTGCAAACAGTCGAACAATTCACAAGTGTAATCAGGACAATAACTAAAACAGTCAATGCACACCAAGGTCACCTCCTCCCGAGCAGCCACCAAGATCATCATCCCCGTCCCCGTGGGGTGGGGATCGAGGGCCCCGACGTCCTAACAATCACTCAATTTGCTCCTCCATGGTCATCTGTGACAGGGAGAGACGCTCGATAGTCATCGTGTATGCATCAAACTGGGCCTGCGTCACAAACTGAGAAGTAGGCGGTGGAGGGGTGGAATCCACAGCATCCCCAAGCCGGATCGATCTCGCTACGGAGCCTATGCCATAAATTGCCCTGCGCTTGTCCGGACCACCAGCTACATCTAGGAAGACGCGATCAGGATCCAAGCTACTACCAATCTCTGGATCCTGGCTTAAGGTCTCAACAACGGCATTAAACTCGGCCTGTTTTGTAAGTTTAAAAAAGGTCAAAAAAACTTAGAATTGAAGTAAACAACAAATTGAACAAGGCATTTAGAATCTGTACCTGAAGGTTCTGCGATTTCTCGCATACCCAATTGTCCTTTTGGTGTTTTTCTTGTATGTGTGTGCTCATGGAGCTCATGCAAGTGAACAGGCCCTTCCTTCTCAGCCGACTATAAAATTTTATAAAACGAGGCATTGATCCCAATGTGTGTCATTAAAGCATACCGGATAGAATTTTGTCTAATGGATTTGAAAAGCATACCAGATCATCAAGAGTGGCTCGAAATGTCTTTGAGCCTGCAGTGTGGGTGGGGAGGGCAGGTGCATCCTCATGACCGCGACGTCGGTTCAGCTTCCCCCTCTTGCTCTTATCCTTGAACGCTTGCGAATCCCATATTCGCCTCCAATTCTCGGCCACAAGCGCATCCCCCGGCATCGGTTTTTTCTTATTACAGATGTCCAAGGTGTAATCCTTGTACCTGTTATATGCAATTAAGGTCATCGGTCGTTCCCATATTACAATAAAATACTATAGATGTAATTTACAACTCACCGTGCGATGTTTTTCTTCTCCCATTTCTTTCTCACAGCAAGGGCGTGCTCGGGAGCCCAACGAGCAACTTCCTGCATATAATTATAGAGAGCATTTGAGATACTAGTTTCCCACATAACGACTTGTTTTTTATTGTATAAACTAAAAACAAGATATAAAGATTTATAAATGAAATTAAAATTATAAATAGTTAAAGTGTGTATCTTTTGGCATAATTATTTACTTTAATAGTATGTTTGTTGAATAATTCTTTAAAACTGAATTTATTTTAATTTGTAATATTAAATGGGTGTATTATATTTTAAAAAATATAGTATTGGACAAGAAAAAAAATTTATAATTAATGACTGGGTTGATAAAAATATTGTGTCTGACGGTCGAAGTCTTTAGGAGGTTAATCTGTTTTAGCAGTGATTTTATATTTTAAAAGTAAGATAATTAACAATCAAACTATAACAATTTACAAGTATTCATAATTTTTAATAAATAAAATAAAAAGAAATTTATACTTAAAAAAAACTAATATGAATAATATAAAGAAGCACAAAAATATTAAAAGATATCGACTATTTGTATAACAAATTTGAAATTTAATATGTAACCAAAATTTTGATTTATGTTTGGTGAATTAATGAGTTATTGTTAGACATTGAATAATTTACCAAATAAATTAATCAATATTCAAAATCTAGTAAAATATATATATAAAAAAAAATCAGGGCAAAGCCCACGGGCCGGTCCGCCCCGCCACGGGCCCAACCCGCAAAAGCCCGACCCGCCGCAGGCTAAACCCGTTTAGGCCCGTATCTAAACAGGGCTTAAATTCTTAAGCCCGCCCCGCATATTTTGGCTTGCGGGGCGGGCCGGCCCAACGGGCTCGGCTCATATTGACACCTTTATATGAGACGGAGGGAGTAACAATTTGGATAGGATCGGAGACGGTAATTTTATATTTTCACAAAGAAATGCTACTACTATAACCGTTAAAACTAGGAAGGTAGGGATAATATTTGATTTGAAACCGACTACAGACTAGTGATATTGAAACGGTCCATCCCAAGTGGTACAATCGTGATCCGTTGCCAAGTCAGCCTATTCTAGAATTCTCAAATGTTACAATTCAAATCTATCGAATTCAATTACAAAGTTACAACCTGTCAAATCAATTGCCAATTATGCACACACAAGAATTACATTGATCTTATCAAATACTACTACAGTCTACAACTCTAGGAGTTATATGTAGTACATTAAATGTTCATATTCCATGAAATTGACACTTAAAAATTATTTGGTCGGATTTTCTCAAATATTGTCATTGGGCCTGGGCCTGGGCCTGGGCTTGGGTTTCTTTCTTTCGGTTCTAGTGTGGGCTTTTGAATTGCTGGAGCCCAACAACGGTCAAGGAGCAATAATCATTAATGAAAAATTATATTGGAATCTTTGATTATATATTAATGTTATGAACATATTATGATGGGTTAGCAAAATTATACATGGAACAGAGTGAAACCCTCAATCCCATGTCCAAATATTTTTTAGTCAAATTGCCATACTCTCACACACAAATATCTTACTAGTTCACATTTGTCACTCAGGAAAACATTATCCCAAATGGAGTGTGACCTGACAAGGGCCAAAATGGACATGATGCTGTCCTACTCTAACACCCATATGATATTGCAGGTTACAAACCCAAAGCATTACTATTATGATAATGTTGTCTACTCATCAAATTCCAACCAAATAGAACAAGAATTGCATCCATGTGTACAAATATGTATATTCCTAAAAATGATGAATAAAAAATGAAAAGGACCCAATTTTCAAAGTGCAGGGACTGCTCTTGGCATCCCATCACCAAATAAAAATGTTTACAAAAGTTGAGGCAAAAGGGTGGCTAAATGAAAAGTGGGATATATATATGTAGAAATTTAGCTAAATTGAAGGATTGAATTAAGGATATGTGATTTTTTTGGGTGTGAAGGACATTGTGATAAATGTGACATTGCTTCATAATAGGCTTTCCTGTATAAATTTAGTGGATTGCTTTTTATATTTATTGTATCTATATTTTCAAACTTTTAAGTGGATCAACTATCAATACATTAATTTATGCAAAAAAAAAAAAAAAACTATCAATACATTAAAATTTCCGAATTCATATAGGTATATTAGTAATCACAAAGTTATATCAAACTCAATTAAAATTTCCGAATTCATTGAGATACGAGTTAATATTTTACAGTGGGATTTCTTTTTATTAAAATGCTATAATCATAATGTTGTATTTTATTTAAAGGATTAAACAATGTTAGACAGATTTTGGCTAATTTATATCATTATTAATCATTTTATTGAATATACTTCACATTTTACTATATAAAACATAAATAAGGGGAATTATAATTTTCTCTATGAATAATTAATAATTCAATTTGTCCACTATGAAAACTATTGAAGGAAAACTAGAAGAGGACAAAATCGGCTTCCACTCCTAATTTTGGAAAATAAAAAGGGGTAATGTAATGGTTACTTTATTTTAGACCATTTTAGTTTATGAGGATTGAGTAATTTGCACTGCAGAATAAATATATTTTATTTTATTTTTTATTTGAGGATGATGATGATGATTAATTTGGATTGCAGAATCAATTCGGCCATCCTTTAAATCATACTTGCAATTGATAAGCTTTTTGGTGTGGCCTAAAAAAGTGTGAGTGAGTTATTTGATTGATAATCATAATTATGGGCAATGCTTTTCTTTCTTTTTCTTCTTCTTTTTTTTTTTAAAAAAAAAAACTATTTTCTTATAAGAAAATTATAAATTACTCAATAATAAGTACTAGTATATTATCAAATAAAATTGCTGGTAGCCGGAAAACTGGTAGACTTTTGAAGGTTCTTTGGACAAAATTGACCACACAAACATTGACAACTAGAATACTTCCATGAAATTGTCAAACTATGCAGACAAGGTTTTTTACAAGAACCACAAATAAACAAACAAAGATTAAATCTTTGAAATTGGTAACTAAAATCAATAAAGCAAAAAATAAAAAAAGAATCTTGGGCCTGCTCAAAACTGTCAAACGCTCCAGTTCAAGAATTCCCCTGTTCCTTTTTTTTTTTTACTTTTTTTTTTTTGGTGAAAAGCTTTGTTTCTTTTCTTTTCCTCACAAAATAAAAAGAAGTCTTGTCTGAAAACAGTTTCCTAAATCCCATGTTTATCAACTGAATTAAACAAACCCCACAATTTTAATTTCCCCGTCATAATTACGTCTAATCAGGACTAAAGCAATGCCAATCATGGCGATGGCAACAATGTTCATTGAATACAATGATGATTCACATTAGGACACCAATAATTTACGGCTTATTTTGGTGCAGTTAAAATTGGATGAACAAAAAGTCCAATCAAGATTAAGATTATTACAAATCAAAGCGGTGATGAATTAATCTCCCCCAAAAGCATCCAACAAAGCCTTTTTGTTGACTTAAGACCTCACTAATGCAGCCAAAAAGCCCAAAGACAAACAACAGGCAGAAGGAGGAAGAGAGGAAGATATCTTCTTCTGTATTTGAGTCAAAAGGAACATTGAAAGCGTTTACAATTATTACAACTAGCGGTACATATGGATGGATACACACAATAGTCATATGTTTTGATGCAAAAGCGCAATTTTTTTTGTAGTTTGCCAATAGAATAATGCTCTTCTGTCTTCAGTGGCAGCAGAAAAAGTTTCCCTTTCCCTCTTTTTTCTTTTTCTATATATATATATATATAGATATATACTAGTATATTTTTTCTTACAGAGTAAAACCAGGTCCACCCTTTTTACCATCTGTCCAGTAGCATTCTCTATTCACTACTGTCTTAAAAACCTCCTCCCAGTCCTCTGATAAATACAGGAGGAAAAAGAAAGGGCAAAAGAAGCTTTTCTTTGCTTCTTTTTCTTCCCCCCTCCCTGTCTGTCTCTTGCTAAAGGCATTATTGATTTATTACCACCTCATTCTCATTCTCCCTCTTCCGTCCCTCCCTAGCTTCTTGTAATAAAACTAAAAAGAATAAAAATTACTACTTTCTGTTCCATAACAAAAACAGGCTCCTTTTGCTGTCTCTTTCTGGCTCATCCTCCCATGGAAGAAGAAGAGTGTAATACAAGCAGAAAATGCACAAGGAGTTTGAGGGCGGGCGAGAGGACCTACGGCTATGGCTATGGTTATCAGTATCACCATTACCAGTTATTACAAAACTACCACAGGTTCGGTTATGGTGTGGGTTTGGGATACCAAAATTCTGCCCCAGCTTTGCTTCCTTTGCCTCCAAGCATACCTCTTCAGCTCTCGGTGGCTTCACCTTTACCTCAGAACAAGACCCTCTGGGGATCCAAATCTCACCTTCACAAACATTCATCATGGAGACACAACAACACTCCTCCTCCTCCTCTCCCTACTTCCTCTCATTGCCAAGTTCAGGAATTCTCTGGTAATAACGTCTTTGATTCAGTCCTTTTCTTTTCTTGCCGTCCCTATTTGTTGTTTCTGTAGTCATGTGATTGCATGTTGGATTTTGTTTGGGGATATGATAAGAACGAATACTGTTAGATGATTTTGTTTGTTTTTCCACTTTACCCCCTTCTGTTTCCAGTTATTATTCAATTTTCATTGTTATTACCTTACTACAACCTCAAAAGATTGTCAATTGTTTTTACTGGGAGCTGTGTTCGGAACAATCCTGATTTGATGAAATTGAACAGCTAAGGCGGATGCTGAGAGGAAAGTTTGTCCGCCTCGTGACAAGAAAATGGAAAGGAAAATGGAGTCCGGGAAACCTAAGACGACACTGGCCGTCGCAAGAAGGCCAGACTCCGGAGGCGTAGAAGGGAGGGTCATAAACCTCGTCGCCAATCATTTCCTAGTCGAATTCGATCCTTCCCTGAGACTTTTCCACTACGATGTCGAAATATTCCCGAATCCATCCAAGGACGTCGCGCGGATGATCAAGAGAAAGCTCGTTCAGGAGCATTCCCCGGCGCTTTCCGGTGCATCCCCAGTGTACGATGGGCGGCGGACGATATACAGCCCGGTCGAATTTGCCGACGACAGGCTTGAATTCTACATCGGCCTCCCAATATCGGCGGGGAAGGCGGCGGCCACGAGTCCGATGGACGATAATCTGCAGAAGAACAAGATTTTCCGGGTGAATGTCAGGCTCGTGTCGAAATTGGATGGAGAAGCTCTGAACAGCTACCTGACTACTACTACTAATAAAGAGGACGATCATTGCCCCCAACTTCCTCAGGAGTATATCCACGCATTGGATGTCGTGTTGAGGGAGAGTCCGACGGAGAAGTGTATAGCTTCTGGCAGATCATTCTACTCGGGATCCATGGGAGGGGCGAACGAGATCGGGAGAGGGGCGGTTGCACTGAGAGGGTTCTTCCAGAGTCTGCGGGCGACGCAGCAGGGTCTCGCTCTCAATGTGGATTACTCGGTGACGGCGTTCCACGAGAGCATTGGGGTGATACCTTATCTGCTGAAATGCTTCGACTTTATGCACGAAAGTATTCGAAACAAGGGGAGGCTTTTGGGGGATGAAGAGGTGGAGGAAGTGGAGAGAGCTCTTAAGAACATGAGGGTGTTCGTTCGCCACAGGGAGACGGTGCAGAGATATCGTATTTACAGCCTGACTGAGGAAGTTACCGAGAATCTCTGGTTCCCGGACCGGGATGGTAGACATTTGAAACTTGTGAGCTACTACAAGGAGCATTATGGCTACGATATCCGGCACAGGAATTTGCCTTGCTTGCAGATTAGTAGGAGGAAACCGTGTTACCTACCGATGGAGCTTTGTGTGATTTGTGAAGGGCAGAAGTTCCTCGGAAAACTATCCGATGATCAAACTGCGAAGATTCTTAAAATGGGATGTCAGAGACCGGCAGAGCGCAGGGCGATCATTGATGGAGTCATGGAAGGACCGTTCGGACCGACAAGGTAGAACTCATGTTTAACTTGGCAAGTGATCTACTGATCTTCCCTGTTTTGTAAAGTTTGATGATTTAATGGCTGTTTGTTTGTTTGTTTGTTGGCAGTGGAGATCAAGCCAGGGAGTTCAATCTTCACGTTACGAGAGAAATGAGCCGACTGACAGGGAGAATTCTCCAGCCTCCCAAGCTCAAGCTCGGACACGGTGGTCATGTAAGGAACCTGACTCCTTCACGACACGATCGACAGTGGAACCTTCTCGATAGCCACGTATTTGAAGGCGCTCGTGTAGAGAGATGGGCGATCATAAGTTTTGGCGGGAGCACCGATCAGAAATCCTGCGTACTGAAATTCATAAGGCAACTGTCTCAAAGGTGTGAACAATTAGGCATCTTTCTCAACAGACACACTGTTGTGAGCCCTCTCTTCGAGCCAATGCACGTGCTCGGCAATCCGAAGCTTCTCGAATCCAGACTCAAGAAAATCCACAAGGCCGCATCGAACGATCTCCAGCTGCTCATTTGTGTTATGGAGAGGAAACACAAAGGGTACGCGGACCTCAAACGCATAGCCGAAACCAGCATTGGTGTCGTCAGCCAGTGCTGCCTGTACTCCAATCTCGGAAAGATGAGCTCGCAGTTTCTCGCGAACATGGCTCTCAAGATCAATGCCAAAGTCGGGGGATGCACCGTCGCGCTGTACAACTCTCTGCCCACTCAAATGCCGAGGCTCTTCAGACCAGACGAGCCTGTGATCTTCATGGGCGCCGATGTGACTCATCCCCATCCGTTGGATGATGTTAGTCCGTCCGTCGCGGCTGTGGTTGGGAGCGTCAATTGGCCCGCAGCGAACAAGTACGTCTCCAGAATGAGGTCGCAGACGCACCGGCAGGAGATCGTTCAGGATTTATGTCCGATGGTGGGAGAAATATTGGACGATTTCTATGAAGAGCTCGCCGTGCTTCCAAAGAGGATCGTTTTCTTCAGGGATGGAGTCAGCGAAACGCAGTTTTACAAAGTGCTGGAGGAGGAGCTGCAGGCGATCCGACAGGCCTGCGCTAGGTATCCCGGCTACGAACCTCCCATCACATTCGTCGTGGTGCAGAAGAGGCACCACACGAGGTTATTCCCACGCGATGCTGCTGAACTCCACAGCAGCCAGTTCTCCGATGAAAATGTGCCTCCAGGAACAGTCGTGGACACGGTCATCACGCATCCTAGGGAATTCGACTTCTACCTGTGCAGCCACTGGGGCGTCAAGGGGACGAGCCGGCCGATCCATTACCACGTGTTGTGGGATGAGAGCGGATTCACATCCGATGAAGTGCAGAAGCTGGTGTACAACCTTTGCTACACATTTGTAAGGTGTACCAAGCCGATTTCCCTCGTGCCTCCGGCTTACTACGCGCATCTTGCTGCGTACCGGGGCAGGCTGTACATCGAACGGTCGGATTCGGGGATGATCTCCCGCGCTTCGGCCCCCAAGACGCCGCCTTTACCTAAACTGAGTGACAATATTAGAAAGCTTATGTTTTACTGCTGACAATTGGAACAGACTTTTCCTTTGATGTTCTGTTCAAAACCACACCACCACCTCAGATTGCTCAAAGCAGCATTTTTTGATCACAGGTTGATGATTTTAACTAATGAGGGATCGGCATTCAGCAAACATAGCTTGATGATTTTACTAGTATTACATATCATAAAATTAGGGCATTCAGCATTCAGCAACATAGTAGGTTGTAACAAGTGGGCATTGTCACTCCCAACTTCTGTCCAATTAGGGCTTTCAAAATTTAACAATATGTGCATATGAGAATTTTCTGAATCCAAACAAAAAGATGGCGTACTATTTAAACAATATATAGGTGTTGTGGTCCATTTCCTACTACACAACACGATACTGTTGTCAGAACTAAGAAGGGAGGGAGGGGATGGGAATTTGTATGTACATACAGAAAAGAAGGATGTAAGTTTTGTATGTATATGGGAGAAGACGGGGAGGGGAAGAAAGTTTTGTCTATAAGACGAGGGTGTATAAATAAATAAAAATTTGTCATTTAGTGAGGGTGGCAATAATGGTAGTACTGGTGGTGGGAGGGAAGGGATTAAATTTAGGTGCTGGGATGGAACAGAAACCCACCATTTATGAGATGACATTAATGGAAGTTTGTGAAGAAAATAAGGGGTGAGATGTAAGTGGAATTTTGGAAAGTGCATTGAGCCATTAAGTAGGGGTGGGCACGGTTCAGTTAACCTGAATTTTTCAGGTATTTGTATTTGTATTTGAACCGGGCAAATACTTCATTTTAGTATTTGTATTTGTAACCGGAGTCCTCGGTTAACCGGGGGTTCGGTTTCAATTCGATTCAACGGTTAAACGATTCGGTTCGAATATTTAAAATCTATGAAACTCAAAGATTTAAGAAATGAAAACTTGATTATACATTTTAAGAGGGTCGGACGAGATTATTACACTACAGAAAAATTATATATATACCTATGGAATTTAGTGATTCTTTTCAATGTTATCAAAATATGTTAATATATGTAACAAATCTTAGTGTAGAAGTATATTTCAATAATAGGGTATTCTGAAAGAAAAAAAAATCAATATAGGCTTATTATGGTGATATATTTTTATAATTAGCTCTTTACTTTTTTATATTTATTTTATTATATAATTAATAATTAAATGAATAATGATATACTATTATCTATATATAATTTTATACCATCAAATGTCTATAATATTTACAATATATATAACTTTTAAAATAAAATAAATATATTCGGTTCGGTTCGGTTAACCGGGGGAAAAAATTAAAGTATTTGTATTTGTATTTGAACCGGACGAATACTGGAATATGATATTTGTATTTGCTCCGGGGTCTTCGGTTAACCGGAAATTCGGTTCGATTTCGATTCGATTCAGCGGTTCAACGAATCGGTTCGAATATTTTGCCCACCACTACCATTAAGTGAAAGGGAAGAAGAAAAGGGGACCAAAGGCCAAAGGGTGGGCAGAGCATATCTAATACGACAAGCATAAGTATGAATGGTCATGATATGAGACCAAAGGGAAACAGGGGGAATCCTGAGAATGTGTCATTGGTAAGAAAATGAGTTGTCACTGTCAGGATTGAAGAATGAACTGAGAGAGAGAGAGAGAGAGAAGGGTGTTGGGGGAGAATCTAGGGGTATTTTTGGGATATGAGGGAAACTGGTAGTAGAAGAAGAAATCAGAAAACTGACTAGGAGCTGTCTGAAGCATTTATTTCCATGCCCAGTTTTAGAAAGGGTAATAAATTTGAGGAGGGCCAGGGACTTAACTCCAGTTTATATCCATGCATGCAAATGTGGAGGAGCTGAGTCCTTGTGGTGCCAAGGTCCGGGGAGGTCCCAAGATTCAGCCCCATTGGGTTGTGTTTTCAACTTTCAAGCTTAAAAAGAAGATTGGAAAATCAAATCAGATTAAAGTGGATTTCAGTTTTAGTTTTTATCGTCTTTTCCCTCTTTTTCTTGCAATCTTGCAGCTCCTTTTTTTTTTTTTCCCCTCTGCATCTTTTGTTGTTTCATTTGGTACTACTACAACCTTTGGGTCTCCATTCAATAAACAATTTGCGTGCATGCATATTCTTGCTTTCTGAGCAGTACAAAATACAAATTCCCCTTTGATGCACTGCAGAGTAATCAGACATTCCAAATCTTTTGCTGTAAGCCCTTTTTTTAAAAAAAAATAAATTAATTCAAATATCATTTTATGGTTTAGGGATTTGGAATTTTGGAATTCAAATGAAAATTCAACTGCACGCAACGAAAACCTTAAAAAATGGGAAACCCAGGGAATAATTGCCAAATACGTCAATTTTCTTGTCATTTTTGTCCGATCCGTCCTATTCAAATTTTTGACCCCTATTAATCCGTTTAGTTTGCTAATTAAATCTAAATCCATCCTAAACTCACTAATCCAAGTCAATTAGAGATTTAATCAGAACAATTGCAAAAAATGTCCATTTTCTTGTCATTTTATCCGAATACGTCCTCTACAACCCTTGCAAATAATTTACCCCAACTGTTGTGACAATTGCATTAAATATATTCTACTTTTGTGAAATATATTATGGATTTTTTATTTTTTATTTTTTGTTTCTACCATCTACATTATATTGACACAACTACAAGTAAGATGTTTTCAATGCATATCATATTCCTATATCAAATATGAAGATACCTAATTAGATTCATTACATATTTTAATTCCAATACTATCAAACATTGGGTTCGAAATTAAATATTTCATCGGTGTCTTTCTTCAAAATAAAAAAATGGATGGCAAACTAATGACACTAGATCTTACTCATTACTACTTTTACTAATCACAATAGGTTTGAGTTCGAAATTAAATATTTCATCGGTGTCTTTTTTTAAAATAAAAAAATGGATGGCAAACTAATGACACTAGATCTTACTCATTACTACTTTTACTAATCACAATATCCTTACTTAAAAAAAATAAATAAATCAACCATGTTGGAATCCGGATGGCAGATCAAGACGTTGAAAATGATACTTCATTTCAATAATAGAAAAAATGGCAATAATCAACTCCAAGCAAGTAAGTTTCCAACTTCTGCGTACTTCATTTTTTTCAATATTTGAGTGCTCCACAAATTTATCCGCTCTCTGAAATGCCTCCTTCACATTAAAAATTTACACAACCAATTTCTTCTTTGCTTGGATGGTGACCCCACTAGTTTGTCAATCCTAATTGGTTGTGTCAATGCTTAAATGTTCATTTTTATTTTGAAGGAAGACGTTGGAATATGTAATTTCGAATAATGTTTGATGGCATTATAATGAGAATATGTAATGTATCTAATTAGTTTTTGTGATGTTTGACATGAGAATATGATATGAATTAAAAATATTTTACTTGTAGTTGTGACAGTATAATGTAGACTGTAGAAAAAAAAAAGAGCGAAATATAATGCACAAAAGTAGATTATATTTGCAAGGATTGTAGAGGACGGATTCGGACAACGAAAATAAAATAGACGTTTTGGCAATTGTTTTGATTAAATCTCTAATTGACTTGGATTAGTGAATTTAGAATAAATTTGGTTTTAATTAGCAAACGAAACGGACTAATATGAATAAAAAATTCGAATAGGATGGATCAGACAAAAATAACAAGAAAAGGGACGTATTTGACAATTAGTAACCCAGTTTCCCAACTAAAATGCATATGCAAGATATAAAAGTAAAAGTTCATCTTTTCACAATCATGTAAATGTAACTATTTGCCATAAGCCCATAATCAAATAGTAACTGTTTAAACTCATCAAATTTGATTTCTGCAACAGACATCTATTGATAAACAAGGTTTGGACAATGCAGTTCAAAAGCTCGCATAGTTATACAATTAGGAAGGAAAAATTTAAGACCGTAAGAATCGAAACACCAATTTTGTTTTTTAACGCCATGGAAAATACAATCCGGCAAATGATATAACTGGAGGATGGCCATGATGCAACATTCTTGTGATTGGCGCTTTTATCCACGCTTTCTAGTTGCCCTGCTGAACATGTCCTTAATATTCTGTGAATCCTTTTCAACCTTGGCCTTCTTTGTTTGCCTTGTGGCCCTGCCAGTTTTCTTGCCCAGCCCATCGGGCTCCTGCGTAAAGGAATCAGTAATATAAATCATAAGTCTCACATGTAAGGATGACTTCATGTTGTGCCTAGTTCTCATGTATCTCAAGTAACTCATTCACGCAACTTGGCATAAAGGCGGTGCAAAGGACAGACGATAAAAATGGTAGTAATACATCTGTTTGTCATGTACCTGGACGGGATTAAATGATGCTGGAGAATCTCCGGTGGGAACTGGGAGTATCTCAATATCCTTTGAATTTGTGTATTCCTGTAAGTTCAATCTGCAAATGTGAAAGCTTATTCAATGTCTAGACAAGAAAAAAGCAATACAAGAATTCCCAATTAGCATTACTCTTACAAGTTTGATAACTGCATAATGCATAATATATAAATGAGTTTAATTTAACAGATGATATACCACGTCTTTTGGAACTATCACGAATTCAGATTATTGTCACAAGTCACAACCTTTGTTATGTTTACCAAATTCACTGATACAGCGCTCACTCCCCTAACTATGTCGAAATTGTCTATAGCCTCGGCCCTAGAATATTTCATTATCCTAACCTACACAGATGTAGAACAAGTTACACGCCACTTTCACCAGGACCAACTTCAAAGGGAGAAAGAATAGTGTACTTTAATTTGCTGCACAAGAGATTCAACCAAGGCTCATCCTTCAGGTACTCTCCCACGATTGACGCTGCCTCAGATACTGCATAATGTAAACATGTTAATCAATAACAAAATCCTGCTCAAATTTGTTTGACATAGGTTCCTTGTCATGATGCACACATACGAATGTAATTATTATTATTAAAGATAATGAAAACGGAAAAATTTATCAATTTTAAATACTAAACATTCAATGTACCACTGAGATACAGATATTTGCAAAGGGGTACAGAGAACATAAGACATGGCTTGTTCATTCAATTTGAAACAATTAGCGTGGATCACATACATGTATCTTTCTCATTTTGAGCAGCATAATTCTTATCCAGTGTTGGCAAGGTATGCTTCAACTGGTGTACCTATATTTTTTGAAACATTCAACATGTATAAGCAGATACTAGAGGAACTGCAAAATGAAGGCCGTGTGAGGTTAAAATTTAAAACGGATCAGGTGCCCTTTTATGTAGATTTTAAACAGTGAATCGTACATTGGCATTTCCAAATTCCAATTAATACACAATGCATCCAAAACCAGTATCATCTCTTACCCCAAATCCATAAACATAGAAGATTTCCAGTTAAACTGTTAAAAAAAATGTCACAAGTTCCCAAAGCAAACCAAGATAAACGGAAATAGAGATGAAAACTAACCTTATAGCATAACCACTTTAGTACCTTCAAGTCATTGAGCCTAAAAAAATTTGTAGACCCAACAACTGTTCCAAATGGGGAAAAGAAAATTCTTAGTAGATAACAGATAAGAGCAGCATTTGGGCACTTAAGGTTAGACATTAATGTCCAATTAAGACACGACTATAAGGTATCATACTTTGCCATGCGCAGGAAATGGACCATATTAATTGCATCTTCAACAAAACAAAAGAAAGAACCAAACTTAAACTTGTCCAATTTTTTCAGCAGTTTATCTCCGCATCTACAAACAGAACAAGAAGTATTTACTGCTCACACAAGTTTGAATATCCAACAATGGATATGCCTTAATATTTCCCAATTATATCAATGCTCATTTGTCTCAAAATTATGCATTTCAAAGCAAAGATACAAGCCAGAGATTTTGGTTATAATAAGTGCACACGGACAAAGTGGAGAATGTAACCAGTTGCAGAGTCATGAGATTGGCAACACAAATTTAGAACTCTATTTTATGGTGCATTAACCAATATGCAATGAGTGTCATTTTCAATTACAAGTCTATTTCATTCATAAGGAACAATCAAATAGACTACCTTTAATATCACAAACAACTTGCATAGCCTTATCAGCAATGGACAATAAAGATCGATATCCTGGGTATCCTTGAATGTACATTATCTCATCAAGTTGCCTAAACTTTCCTGGATCATCTCCCTTCTGCATGAATTATTATAAAGAATTAACAAGGACAAAAACAACAGGAAGTTACACATGTTTCTAACTTTGTTCTTCATTTAGGGATAAGAAAATAGAAGGTTGTCCAATGAGACCTAGGAAGATAATTTGAACATACATTGTAGAAGGTAATTGATTTTTGAATATATGCTGTATGCATTCTGTCCCCTAACACAGCAGCTAAATGCTAGTATTCTAAACCCAGATTATTATGCTAACAAGAATTATTTGCATTAATGCAGAGAAATAATTATTTGCAAAGAGAAATGATTGCCAACAAACCTTCATTCGAGCTTCATCAAAGATTGGCAAAAGAATGAATACGAGATCAATTGGAGTGGCAGCATATAAGCGGCCATCTGCATTGGGCAATCAAAAATGTATAAAGGACTTGCAGGTTTCTTATTAACCAGTATAGCAGCATTACGAGAATATGGCATAGGGAAACAAATAAAACCGATTTTGCTGATTCACTGATGCTGCAAAGTGCCAAAATGTCAATGGGCATCAGTGGGGTGACAATGTGACATCGTTCCACAGGCTTAAGTGTATCCATTTACCTTCACAAACGTAATCCCCAAGGAACCAGGACCCATAGGGTTGCTTAAACCAGTGAATTTCTTGTAGAACTCCATGACAATACAGGTAGCACATTGTATTTCCTGTAAAGTATCCCAGCATTATCTAGACTCTCAATTCACCAATTCTGTACAATATATCTTTGAAAGAAAATGTATATGAATCAGGAGAATGACAGTATGGCAACCAAACCTCAGCCCTTGTGAACCCCAACACATTACATACATAGACGTATTCTTTTTACTGCTACTTTTTAGGAAAAGGGTAAAGAAAAGGCTATGAATTTTGAGACTAAACAGAAAAACTAAAACATGTGTTCAATCAAAACAAAACAGTTCTATTCTAATCTAAGCTATTTATTCTTTACTAACACATACTCCGTATTACAATAAGGCTGTCTAACTTAAAAGCTTTAGAATGGTTATCAAGAAAGACTGAAAGAAAGGGATAGGGGGGAACTATATTAAGAATATATAGCTTAGATTAGAATACAACTGTTTAATTTGTTACTTGATACCTGTTTTGGGATGCCGAAGAGATAAAAAATCGCCCACATGTTTCCCACTACTAGAAGGATCTGCCAACACAAGTTCAATAAAATTCAGAACAAATCCAACCCAATGTTACACAAATTCACAGATAATTGATCTCCACAAAAACAAGCTAAAAATCGCTTGCTGAACAATTCCATAAATGGGCGAAACCTTGAAATGAAAGCACATTTAGTATAAATACAACCTAAAGCAGGGAACAAATGTATAACCTTGAGCAATTAGAACACGGGTTTCATTAGCAGTTTCCCACCAAGCCATCCTCGTACTTCCAACATACAGAAGAATAAATATACCCTCGTGAGATCAAAACTATCAGCACCCCGAAAATAAAACGCGGCCCAAATTATACATTAATAGTCAGAAAAAACTCACATCAATGAATTCGAAATTATGACAAAATTGCAGAATCGTTGAAATACACCACTACATCAAACGAAATACAATAATCGGAGGAAGAGAAATTGAAGTATTCCAATACTTAAATTAAGCTAAACCCGACGTAGCAGGAACTCGAACCAGAGAGATGGATCCAGAAAGTGGAAACCCTAACCTTGAGCGTTTCCCGTGGTTGCAGTGGAGGACTGGACTGGGAAGGGGCGCGGGATGGGTATTCTCCCGCCATTATCACGTGTGTTTATTATTAAGCCTGACAGGGACAGGGTGGGGCATCGGGTCAAAATTTTCCGGGTCATGTACAAGACAAATAGGGAGTTCGGACCCAACCCATATAGTTCGGAAATCGGACGAAATCATATTGGACCCAAATAAAACATACTTCCGCTTCTCAAATGTTTGCCCCATTTAGTTTTGGGGCACTATTCACCCATACACTTTGATTTGAAGTTTTATCATAGTTATACAAGTTAAAATATAGTTAAGAGGGATCTTGTTAGATTCGTCTCGTGTAGTTTTTAAATATCGAACTTTTAGAATTTTTACAATACCGAACTTGGGTTATTAATGATTCAAAATATGCATTGGACTGCGTCTGCAGTGGGTTCGTAGCAAATATTTAAAAACGGAGAAAGTAAGAATTCAGGGGCGGAGTCAGGTAGGGGTCATGGCCCCCCGAGCCCGCCGGTTACAGTGGAGAAGGGGTAGTGGTAAGCAGGGCTAGAGCTGTCAAAATGGGCTTAGCCCGCCCCCGCCTCCCAAAAGGGTGGGTTGGGCTGAAAAAATAAAGGCCCGTTTGAAAGCGGGGCTAAATGGGCTAGCCCGCCTGAACCCGCCGTCGCTTGGGTTGGCCCGCGGCGGGTGCGGGCCAGCCCGCGGGCTAAGCCAAAATTTTAATTTACTTAATTTTTTATTAAATTTGTTATAAAAATCTAAATAACATATGTATTTGTAACAATATTGATTAGTTGAATATTATTTGAATTCATATATTTTAATTTGATATTAGTTAATATAATTCAATTTATAATTTTTTTTAATTATAAATTGAATTATATTAACTAAATTAAATTAGAATAATTTTAAAGCTCACTTTATATGACATGAGCTACTTAACATTATTTTTTCAACTAATTTTTTTCAAAAAGAATACTATACAAAATTAAACTAAATCATTTTAGATTTTATAAAAAATATTATTTAATTTAAAATTAGTTAATGTATTTAATTTTGGATAAATAACAATATTATACAATTTAATATATAATTAAAATTTAATTTATTAATTAAATAAAAAACCCGCCGGTGGGTTGGTCTGGGCCGAGGTTATTCTAGCCCACCCCGCTGTGGGCCCAGCCCGCTTAAGCCCGCGAAATGGTGGACTGGAGTGGGCTTGGCTCGTGTCGCCCCGCCTGCCCGTCTTGATACCTCTAAGCAGGGCAACAATGGTAATATACTGGTGCCTGTCAGCAGGGAGAAGGTAGAAGATGACCATTTCCTCCACGTTTTTTTTATTTTCTAGTATAAAATATGGGCTTTTCCTTTTACTGGGTTAAAAAATTGGGACGGGGCTTTTTTTAATGTTGTTGGGCTTGAAAATTAAGTGGTTAGTTTATTTTTAAGGGAATCTGGGAATGGTAAAAAACTAAAAATACTCTTTTGCCTTTCGGTAAATTATTTTTCCTTCTTTTATTCATTACTAGTTTTTTTTTTTTGCCCGCGCGTTGCACATGGTGACTTTTTTATTAAATAAATAAATAAATAAAATTTGTTAAGTTAAGAAACAAAATAAATAGAAGACAATCGAAACTAAGCAATATAATATATTTCCATTATTGCCAATTAAGGGCCTTGATTGGCCTTTTTGCCTTGATTGTTGACATTTTCGTCTTTGTGCATGTGTTTTCTTTTATTTTGTTTTGTTTTTTTTTTTTGTTTTTTTTTTCAGTTCAGCTTTTATTTCATATTCAAAATGCATAATTAAATCAATTCACTATATAATTTGACTTTTCTCCGTTCCAAAGAGGAGTAGAGCTGTAAACGAGCCGAACCGAACCGAGCTTCAAGTGTTTGAGCTCTGTTCGTTAAGCTTAATGAACGAACACGAACCGAGCCAAAAATCTTAACGAGCCAATTTTCATGTTTGAGCTCTGTTCGTTTAACCTTACGAACGAGCTAATAACGAACGAACACGAGCCTAGTCGAGCTCAGTTAACGAACCATTTATTTTATTAATAAATTTATTTGTTTTAAAAATTAGGTGTGAAAATATAATGTATATTATAATATAATTTATGATAGAAATGTGAAATGAATAAAAATGAAAAATGGAAAGAACAACTAGATAAAATTTTTATTTTTTATAATATATATTCTATTAAAAAAGAAATCCGAACTGTTTGCAAACTTAACGAACGAACACACAAACCAAATTATGTGTTTGAGTTCGGTTCGTTTAACTTACCGAACGAGCTGTTAACGAACGAACACGTGTCGAAACGAGCTCAGTTCACGAATTGTTTGTTCTATTTACAGCTCTAAAGAGGAGCCAACTCCATATCCATATGCATGGACAATCTCTAATGAATTCAAGGTTGGCCAATAGTTGGTGGAAATCTATTGATTATAAATTACTATATATGTTTCAGAGACATCGCGGAACGCCACTATGACTTTGCTGTTTATGTAGTCTATTGAATTGATCATAGTATTCAACACATAAATATGTTTACTCAATAAGTGATAATATATTATAAGAAAAAGAAAACAGACAGAGAAATAATCCAAATGAGACCGAAGGACACAGAGGTGATAGAAAATGGCCAGTGACCAAGACCAAAAAAGTAGGCGGGCAAGAGCCCAAAGATCTCCCCGCCGGCCTCGTTAAAACCCCTTCATGGTAAAACCCGAGTGGGGAAAACCCATGAAAGGGAAAAAGAGTACCAAAGCAGAAAAGGAGAAAAAAACCCACCGTACACGATCACATAAAATCTAGTGAAAACGAAAATACTCAGAGTGCATATCCTGAAACAAATGCTTATGCAGAAGCGGAGGAGCTGTGGTATGCCATGTGAAGTCCCCGCCAATAGAGGATAGGGCGTCCGCTGCAGCATTGCCCTCCCGAAATATGTGGGAGATGCGAAAATTAATGCGTGCAATGATGTCCAAAGCCGCCCGCCAAAGGCCTCGAAGTCGCCAGGGAACGTCGGAGTTGGAATGCGTGAGAGCATGCACAACGTAGGTAGAGTCCGTCTCCATCCAGAGGTTGCACCAGCCACGGGAGTGTGCCAGCTCGATGCCCCTGCAAGCGGTGATGAGCTCCGCTTCAAAAGCATAGCCCAGACCATAGCTGCCCGAGAAACATCCCTTGACAAAGCCTCTGTAGTTTCGGAAGATCCCACCGCCGGAGATGACACCAGGGGAGCCCGAGGCGTGGCCGTCAACATTGCATTTGGTCCAATCCGGGAGAGGTGGTTGCCAGCGAACACTTGTAATCTTCGGAGCTTTCCCCATTGAAACGCGAAGTCCAAAAAATTTAATGATTCGAAGATCCTCCAATGAATTGCGCATACTGCCCAAGTGAAGATGATCCGCTTCTTTCATCAAAGCCATTACAGTCGCCATGAGGCTGGACGTCCGAATAGTGCATCCAGTGGAAAAATCATCACCATGAAGGAACACATAAATATGTTTACAATTTAATAAGGGGCAATTGATTGCAAATGAATCATTGAATCAATGAAAATATTCGGACATTATTATGTATACAAATGAATCAATTAAAAATGATTCTAATGAATAAAATATACATATGTATGATTTTGTAGGATAACCAATATCCCATCAACAACTATTTATGTGAAAGTGTTTCAATTGCATTACTTTATAATTGTTCAAAAATGAAGGAATACCAATTTTAGGGACTCGAAAAATTAGATATAAATACTCACAATAAATTTAAATTTTCACATTAGATATCATTTTAACGATATCTACCAAAAATAGCACAAACTGAGTCATGGGCACAAATCACCCAAAAAAATATAATTAAAAAAATTAAAAATAAAAACAAAAATAAAATAAAATAAAACTTCCACTAATACAGCCATATTCAAAATATTTTACACAACAAATAATTCACTTCAAGTATAAGATTAAATCATGTATGTTATGTATACAATAGCTCAGTTCCTTGTTTCATCAAATCTATTCGCATGTGAGTCTCAACTGCAACACACATGGATCTCAATGTGTTGGAGATATTCGGGAATGAAGAGAACTAATGAAGGTAAATCAATAAATGAAAAGCACAATGAGAACCAATATAAATTAACCGATGTCCAGTTTCCTTTTATACGTGCAAGTGCCACACTTTTTGCCTCTAAAAATGCCGACTCCAGAGCTTTGATCCAATGAATCTCTAATTGATTCCAATTTTTCTTTCAAATTGTAACAAAATGCATCATAAGCAAAGCATCAAAAAACGAATATGAGTTCCCAATATAGTACATAGAATAATAGCTCAAATATATACTACAAAAAAAAATCCCCAGATGTGATTGTCCAAAAAATAGTGCATATGCTTGTGCTCACTTTCATGTCATGTATATAAGATAATAATTATCAGAGAATACCTGAACTTGAAAAAAGGAAACTGAATGTTATCTTAGCATCATACCTTCAGTATTTTAAAAATCTTAAAATCCTCAATGAAATTTATTGAATTACTATGGTAGCCAGGGGCCAGCACCATTTACAGAGACAGTAAAATGCCACAATTGGATGGTGAAGCTTTGATAGAATTCAAGCTTCTTGCCAAAGGTGTTTTATCTGCAGAGAAAAAGAAAAGCTTAGTTTAGATGTCAATTCAATACAGGGGCTACCAAGTGCATTTAGAGTGCAAGGGGTTAAGAAAATAAGTCTGTCCATGTACTTAGTTATTTAGCCATAGAAGTTAGACCCTAAGGTTCCTTTACTTTCTTTTCATTGTAATTGAGCAGTTAATTGACATACTATTTGAAATATTCTTGATCTCGAATGCATTGAGAATATTTCTCTAACCTAAACTAAATCTAAGCATGGATCCAGAAAGCAGGGAAAATAATCGTGAATCATGAAGAAAGCCAAAGTAGTGAAGTGATAGGAACACGTAATAAGCAAACCTTAGCATGAAATGGTTATAATGGTGATGTATGGGATCCGCTTAGAAATCTTCATAACCTATACAATCATCCTTGGTTATGTTTTGGAAACTTTAATGGAATACCCTTTCAATATGAAGAAACAGACATAAATCCAAAACATTGGTATCAAATGAATGCCTTTAGATCAGTCATTTAGGATTACCACTTCAATGAATTTGACATTCAAAATTCTGAGTTCACCTGGACAAATGTAATGGCAAAGCTTGATCAACCATATGCTGGTACACTTGCTGTTGCTGGGACTGTTATGTAAGTGTATATTGTTTGCATCTCATTTGCATCAATGTAGGGATGGCCTTTTCTTATGCTACAATATGCTCATGTTTGTTAATGCAGTTATGTATTATCCTTTTTTCTTGGTGCTGGCCCAGTGCCTGCTCTACTACTTCCAGAGATTTTAGCATCTAGAATCAGAGCGAAAGCAGTTGCATTATTTTTGGGCATGCATTGGGTGAGCCAAATTCAAATGTCTTATTGCGAACTTCTCTATTTCTGCTAAAAAGTTTGTGAGGAAATGCACACTAATTTCCCTAACATTAGCTTCGACTAAATGAGAGTTGTGAAGAAATAAGGATAGAACCAGAGTTAGTTGAGATTATATTTCTAACGTGTCTATTCACTTAAAGCTACACACTGTTCTACGCTAAAATGAAACAAAAAAGGGTGTTGTTTTGTTTGGATTACTGATCTTTTGAGTTGAGATTGGTTTTCTCAAGTTGATCACTAATATAGAATCATATTTGATGTTGAATTTTTTTTTGAGAAAAAGAGTGCTTTATTACAACCAACAAATCCAAATTACAAATCCATACAAATCCCCAAGAATCCTTGGTCAGTCTTTACTAGCAAATACAACTCACCAA
This sequence comes from Hygrophila difformis, assembly GCA_030278955.1. Lineage (NCBI taxonomy): Eukaryota > Viridiplantae > Streptophyta > Magnoliopsida > Lamiales > Acanthaceae > Hygrophila > Hygrophila difformis. The sequence continues at coordinate 137,750 of JAOANR010000294.1, forward strand.
ACCAGTGCCTCAGTACCAACATTGAAAAAAGACAGAAGCTCAAACAGGAATCTTCACCAACACCCATCAAAACTACACTCGATGGATCTGGTACTGTGTCAACCATTACTACACTCGATGAATCTTTACAACACTCACCAGAAACCTCTAATACTCCTCAAAATCGGTACGATCTTTACTGCTACTTCTACATTTAAAAGGCATTTCAGTTTCCTCCAACAACACACATCCGCTACATCCAAGCTTCCACCAACCCTTCACCAGCAGCACCTTTTCTCGCCCAACCATCCACAACCTCATTCCTCTCTATAAGAATGTGTCTCACCCTCACCTCCCCTGCACATCTAACCACTCCCGAAATTGTGTCAACAGCGTGGCAAATCTCCATGGTATTCTTTCTGGTTCATTCAGCCAAAGCACCAAGTCTTTGGAATCACACTCAAATATCAATCTTGGCAATGGAAATCCTTGATCCCGGACTAAAGCCCCACAAATCCTGCTGATCGCGGTTATCTCAGCTTCGGTAGAGTCGGTGTACCCTATATAATCTGATAGCACAAATAAAACTTCTCCCTCTTCATTTCTAATAACGCCACCGATCCCAGCCGGCCTCGGGTTCCAAGAGAAGATCCATCCGTGTTCACTTTCCACCAACCTTTACCGGGACGTTCCCATACCAAACCACCACTCGTCGCCCTCAATCTGCACTCGGTCCCTGAACTGAGACAGCCTGGAAACTCGTGATTTAGCCGCAATAGATTCAAATTAGTACCTCCCTTTTCCACTCCCCACCACAGCCCAATTCGCCATCTTACTTCTTCTACCACTGCTTTGACGTCAACAACCAACCCCTTGAATACTACCTCGTTTCTTTTCCTCCGAATCGTCCACAAAACAACCATTACAATTAGCAACCAGGCCTCCCTTTTACCTTTTCTTGGATGAAAATCCACCCACCCTTCCAGTAGGTTTTTCACTCTCCTCGGCACCACCCAACTCACATCGAACCACTTCGCACCTTTATACCAGACTTCACTATCTACCGCGCACCTACAAAAAAGGTGATCGATGGACTCTTCCTCTTTGCCACATCAGGGACATGAAATATTTATTCCATGTAGACATCCTCTCCTTGCAAAATCCACACGCACAGGAAGGGGTTCTTGCATTACTTTCCATGCCAACAACCTAACCTTTATCGGGCATTTGATTTTCCACAATCTAATCCAAAACCATCTCATCTCATTTTCATCACCGCCCTCTCTCCTATGCCAGCAAGACCTAGTTGAAAAGCTACCATTACCCTCTCTACTCCATCGCACCCTATCCTCCAGGAACCTATTTAATTGTTGTTGATTCAATACAGCCATAAACATTTCCCAAATCCCTAGCTCCCAATCGAACAGCGGTCGTCGTATCTCAATATTCCAACACCATTGGAATCCAACCCAATTTCCAAACTCACAGACCAAACCATCCTTCTTAGCTGATAAGGCATAGATCCGAAGAAACATATCTTTGAGCACTATACCTTGATGTTGAATTAACCTCAAATTATTTTCACATAATTTCAAAATACTCTATACCTTGACCATAGAGTAATAAAATTTTGGCCCAAAAACTGCTAGTTTTCTTGGATTTGCATGCATAATCAAGCAGCTTCAACATTCTCTGTCAAACTTAGTATGTATAAAATTGGATGTGTTACTTGATTCTACACGTCTGACTCTAAATTTTTGAATTGAATCATGATTATGATCCTTTTATCTATAGTCTGGGAAGAACTAAGCATGAAGCTTGGTTCTATTCTAACTAAACACCTTCTAAAATACTATTCGAACTGCTTGTTTTTAAGATTCTAACTATTTTATTCACCGTGACCTAATAATGTGGAGAATTGAAAGGAACAATAGAACACAACTTTTATCAGAAGATTTGAACCCAATTCAAATTTGTAGAGTCAGGTTATACAACACATAACCAATTGGAGTTACAACCTGAAAGAGTGAAAGAGTAAAATTGCATAGGGTATTTAATCAAACATCTTATGGAAGAAGTAAAAGTGAAAATTGAATGGAGCCCGAAAACTAAACACCTTCAAAAATTCTATTCTAACTGCTTATTTTTCAGGTTCTAACTATTTTATTCACAGTGACTTAATAATGTTGAGAATTCGAAGGAACAATATAACACACCTTTTATCAGAAGATTTGAACCCAATTGAAATTTGTAGAGTCAGGTTATACAACATATTACCAATTGGAGTTACAACCCGAAAGAGTAAAATTGCATAGGGTATTTAATCAAACATCTTATGGAAGAAGTAAAAGTGAAAATTGAATGGAGCCCCAACACTAAACACCTTCAAAAATTCTATTCTAACCGCTTGTTTTTCAGGTTCTAACTATTTTATTCACAGAGACCCAATAATGTGGAGAGATGAGTCAAAAATCAGGACTTGTATTTGTATTTGGAGATGTGGCATTATTTCCTCTTCCCACACATGGGATTGAATCAACACCGTCCATAGTATTTTGTTTAGAAATGTAATAATATCTGAAGTAATCCACAGTTGGGTAAGCTCACCAACATGAATAAATTGTTGTATAATCCTGCGTAGTCTTGGGATGTAGCACTGGTGAAGGTATTTGAATAGGAAATATAGGATTTGAATATTCAATAAACAAATATTGAATGTATGTATGAAGTACGAAGACAATAATTTTGTGAATTAAATCAAACGCAGATGCAGAAATGCCTCTACTGCAATTCCAACATTAGAATTTAAATGCTAGTAAACGGTGAAATGAGAAAGATGGATTGACTATTGAACCTTTATACGCATACAGGAGCGGCAGTCGGGGCGGAGATGGGAGGGAGCGCCAGTGGTGAGCAAGGAGGAGGAGAGAGTCGAGAAAGACGTTAATGGCGTTGGGGAGGTGTTATGCGATTCTGAAATCTCTTTCCAGAAGCACGATTCCAGCACTGAATGGCGCTTGGGAAGTGTTCTGCAATTCTCAATTCTCTGCCAAGAAGAACGACAGTAAACAGTGGTGGAAATTGCAATACTCTAATACCTGCCAAAAAGTATGGTTCCAGGTAGTGGTAGTGGAGGTAATTGTGCGGGTGAGTATCGGAAAGGAGGGATTGGAAACCTTAATTTGTTATCAGTGGAAGAATTGGGGATATGAGAAGTAGGTAGACAGGTATGGTGGCGAGAGAGAGGAAGATGAGTAAAGGGGAAGCCGGAGAGGTAGGCAGTAAGGAAATGGACGGTTAAGATGAATAATTGTGTAATCGGACGGCTGTGGTCTTTTTACATGAAGTGATTTTATATTTTTTAGACTCTGACCTAGGGATTTATAGGGGAAAATTACATTCATAAGAAAACAGGGAAAAATATAAGAAGGGTATAATATGCAATCTGGAAAAAAATGGTTTCCGGATTTATTATAGTATATATATTAATATATATATATATATGCGCTACTACTGTTTGCCACAGTACATGCGCACTGGAATTCCCTCTTTTACCCCTCTTTTTTGCTAATAGTAATGTTCTCTCGGTGTAAGAGACTCGTCTCCTTCCTCAATTTCTCACTCTTCTTGGAACCCAACCCTAAACTTCCTTCCGGCCCTATTTCTGGAATCTGTCCCTCGCTTCGCTGCCGCCCACCCCACGAACAACGGCGAGGCTCCTGGCATATGAACATCCTCCGGCTTCCGCTGCATCTGCTCAAGCGTTGTTCCCTTGCAAGTCCTGGACTCGATTCCCACGCCTGAAAGCCCACGCGGCGGCCCTCCCAGCCTTTTGCTTCGTCTTGCCGTGCGCACCGTCGAACGCCCTCTTCTTGCCTGTGCCGCGGCGTGGGATTTCAGGCGGGCTTTCCACGCCTGACGCTGCCGGTGCAAGCGAAGGCACAGCCGCCGCTGGCCCGCCATCCGGCGTGGAGTCCGCACGCGCAGGCCGACTCTGCAACCCTTCAGTTTCATTTTTTTTGGTATGCCCTTCCCTAATTTCACTCAATCGTTGCCTGGTCCTCTCTAGAATTCCATTTACGTTAAATTTGGTGTATAGCCGAGTAGTACATTTATTCGATTGTGCGGTATCCTCTTCAAAACTGACCTTTCACTCCTTGCCTCCTTGCAGCGAATGGTTTGCTTCTTCTTCTCTGTATTAATTGCTCATTTCATTTTGTGTGTGTGTGTTTGTTTTCAATTAGACTGATTGGTGGCTTCAATTGCTATATATGTTTTCATGACTTTTGAACCTTTTTGTTTATGTTATTCTCAAGGAAGTTTGTTTATCTGCTCCTTCACTCTGTCTTTCACAAAATAACTTTGTGAAAATTTCACTCGGCAGCCATCCTGTTTGAGTGTTTAGCATTTTGTGGTTGTAGTAGTAACTGATGATGAGGCAGCTGGGAGCAATTGCCTCATCTTCCTGTGTGCTCCAATAATATGGTTTCTCTGCTGCCTTCAGCTCCAGTGGCTTTTTTTGGGGGGTCGTTCTCCCAGATTTTCTTTCATGAGTCAATTCCATTTTAAATTCACTTTGTATATAGGTTCTATCTTTTCTGGTTTCTTTGATTTGTGTATAGTTTATTGCCCAAATTTATTCAATTCCTCGATGTGACTTTCAGATGATAATGTTCATATTGTTCATGTCATTTTTGCTCTTTTTTTGTCTTTGTCAACAACTATGGTGTTAACTTCACATATGTTTTCAGCATTCCCTTTGCAAGCAATTCTTTGCATCTGCCACCAAATTAGATTATTTGGCTCTAAGATTGGGTTTCATTTTGGTTTCAGGTTATTTGTAGGTATGTCGTTTTACTAATTAATTTGTAACAGAGCTTCGTTGCAATTTCTCCGTGGTTTAATCATGTTCTTGAATGAACTGATATTCAAAATAATTTGGCCTCAGGTTTCCTTCCGGAGAAAGTTCCAATCCTATGTCATTTTTGCCGACAGATTTCTTGTCTTGTATCATAATTTTTTCAGTTATATCAGAGAGGATTAGTAAGCAATTTAATATTTAGTTTTGCTAATCATGTACTCATGTGTTAGATCATGTGGGCCTTTTTACAATACAATTATTTTGCATAAATGCCCACATGTGAATCAACACTTTGTTTTGCGGTTGATTTATTCAAAATAGAAAGAAATGATGGTGCTACCAATCATAATACATTCAATCCTCCAGAGGTGCAAGCGATCAGGCTGTTTTCCTGTTAGTCAGGTTCCAGCAACTCGTCTTCATGGTATCACCTATTTCTTTTTGCTTCAAACCATCAATATTCTGCTTCACTTATTCCTGGTGATTGACAAAACTCCTCTGTTCATTTTATTTCCTTACAGATTTTTTCTTAAGTCAATTATTTCTGTGATGCTCACACTTGGTTTCAACAGGGGAGGCAGTGAGATGTTTAACATGCAAGGGTTTGTGAACTAATCCTGCTACATGTGAACGAGGTGTTGGTCCTTTTATTTAGAGGAATTGATAGGTAAAATAGTCTTTCAATAAAGATTAACTACTTTGATTTGGGAAAGGTTGTTTTGTTTTTATGTGTTAATTTAATTTCTCCTATAACTCTGTCAAGTCTCGAAGCATAGTTTTAATTGCATTGTGGAATGTTTCTCCATTTTTCCAATTAATTATGATGAAAATTGTTTCGTATTTGAACTTCTTCACAGTAAGTTCAGTTTTTGTTTTCGTTGGATCATACTAATTTGTCCATTTATGCTTCCTTGAAATTGCATCTTCTTAAATTAAGCTTGCCTGGTATACTGGTGCATATTTGCTTTCGCAATTGGAGACAGGATTGGAACACTCTGTTATTTCTTTCGAGTGGCCTAGCAGTACAACAACGGGTCAAACCTAGCCATATGATAAGGTTAAATCGATGCTGGGTCATGTTAAGGGAGTGAAGGATAATCATGTGGATGACAAAATGGTGGGGTTTTGGGACGCGGCCAAATGAAGAACTGCAGGAAGGTGCTTTAAGCTATATTATTTCACCACAGATGAATAAGTTTCCAAGGACTTTGATCTATAGTGCGACATGCAAAATTAGATTGAGCTTATATTACTATTATGTACATTGGGATGTGATATAAGTTCTTGGGGGCAATAACCAAGTTCAATTTCACTAGATATTTCATGATGATGATTGATGGATGCGTTTCAGTACTCAACGAAACAGTTCAGTTGAATAACTGTTCAACTTGTTTTAACTCAAAACTTGTTCTAACATAAATTACAGGTTTTCAATAGCCTATGGACACCACTTCCGCTCCTATAGGGAAAATAATTTAATGCAATGCAATTCAATTAGAATATTTTCTCATTGGCGCGCGCAGCGTAGGGCGCGCCACCGAGAACTCTAGTATATATATATATATATATATATAGATATGGATTCTTTTGCTGAACTTTTATTCCTAATTTTTAATTTTTAGTTTGTAAAGTACTATTGTTACTTTAATATTTGGGTACCAACGTTAATATGTGTATTATGGGTTTCCACCACTCATTTCCTAACCTGTATAAGACTGTTTAGAAAAAAAATATTCCCACGTATTTTTATATTGTTGAAAGTTCATTCTATCAATTTGGTTGAAATTTTCCATACTACTATAAATTTTTTTTGAGGGAAAAGATAAGTTTTATTATTAACAAACACAAATCATCCGATACATGCTTGTACAAAATAGTAGCGACTATGATTCCGAGTAGTTTAAGTGCATGCTACTGCACCCAACCCTTCGAAGGCAACAACAAGAAATTAAAATTCGCACATTAATGCCATCAAGCAGTACGAACTGCATTCACCCCCACAATCTATCTGTCAATGACAGGTGATTTCATCAATATAAAGCTTGCTTCACTGGGTACTCCACTCCTAATTCTTAATTGATATGGTCATGGTGGCTGGAAGTGTATTAGCTGATAATTTTGAGAGCTGTGATTGAGGGTCTGGGTTGAAAACACACATCTCCCCTGCTTCTAGATCATAACCAGTGCATCAAATCCAAAAGGCGATAGAAGGGCAGTGAAATGTACAGGTAGGCCATGACAAGAAAGAAAGGGAAAAGATAAAACAAAACCATGGGAGTTGAGGAACCATCCATAAACGATCACATAAAATTCAAATCGTGTAGCAAAGAAGAGTACACAACCTTTTGACAACCGATCTACCCTCACGCATGTAAATCACTTATAATCCCTTTTCTACCCATTAAATCGAAAGGCTCTTCTCAACTCTCAATTGACACCCTATCCAGTAGAACCATCATTCATCTTTCCTCTTGTATTTCAACAACAAATGCATAAAATATATCAAATTTAATATTTTTTCACCTCCTTTCCTTTTTTTTTCTTTCTTTTTTTATATATAAGCTTTTTTTTCTATTTTTTTCTTTTTCCAATCGCACCATTATAGAATCAACGCCACATCTCTCTTACTAAATGCTACTCTTAAGAACCACATCAATGTAAAACGTACTTGCTTGGACCACACCCTCACACTCACAAAATCAAGCCAATACCCAGGGATTCCCGACTTGTCTTTGCCACACAAATGAATTTCATATGATTATTTATGGGTGAAACCTGGTTTACTCGATGAGACCAAGTTCCTGAATGGCGAGAGGAATGAAAAACAAGAAAAACAAGAAGTTCGGGTAGTGAATCATTAGTTATAAAAGATCCAATAGGTGTATCAGTTAGGCTCGGGATAGACTCATGAGGGGGTAATGAAGCTGTAAAGGGAGATATTGACCAAATGCCCTTCTCCTTTTCAATACACCGGGATGACTAGAAGCAAGCTCGACATATGTGATAAGCAAGTTTAAGGATATCAAGATGAGCATACCGTACAAGATATCTTCCATCTTCCCAGATGATTCTTTCTTCAGTCGCATCATGAAATCAGTGTGTTTGAGTACTCTTTGGCCTGTAGCTTTTAGTCATCATCAGGTATAGATCACCAGTAAACTCCAGATGATTCAAGATGAGCATACCGTACAAGATATCTTCCATCTTCCCAGTAAACTCCATCATGAAATCATATGTGATAAACAAGTTTAAGGATATCAAGATGAGCATACCGTACAAGATATCTTCCATCTTCCCAGATGATTCTTTCTTCAGTCGCATCATGAAATCAGTGTGTTTCAGTACTCTTTGGCCTGTAGCTTTTAGTCATCATCAGGTATAGATCACCAGTAAACTCCAGCAGCAATGGTGGCTTCCAAAAGTACAGATCAGTATCCTCCTTAGCATCAGCAGTATCTGTTCTCACTTAGGTCCTCGAACAAAAAACAACACTGGCAGCAGCGATTTCTCCAACAAAACCAGCAACAACAATGTCTTCGCTTAATTCCTACCGTATTCATTCCTCTCTGGACTCAAAGAGAAGAGTATCCACTATGGCACCAGCTATGTTTCCTCCGGTCCTTTATCAACCGCACTTGATATCAGCATCATCAACCATCTCTGCAAAACAAAATAATGGTAAGTGTATTAAGACAAATCAGTCCCCAAATCGTGTCTCCTCCTCCACTCCCCAAGTACAACTACCCCACCATCCCATGCCTCTGCTGCCTTGAGTCCGCACCAAGACTACACCCAGATTTAAAGCCTACAAGTATCCCCTGAATCAACACATACAATCAATTCTTTCCACTCCAAACTAACAGCGGCCTAACCCAGATATTACAACCACACTTCCGTACTATTTGAACCTGCTGCACCAAGTTTTGCCCAATGGTCAGCAAATGAGTTTCTTTCTCGAAGAATGTGTTGTATCTTGACAACTCCTGCGTAATTGAAAACTAATGAAATTGTAGCCATCAAGTGGTGAAACCTCCAAGGGACAGCCTGCGGATTCTGAAGCCAGCTCACTACGCTGTAGGAATCACATTCAAATATCAATCGTTGAAGCGGGAAACTTTGATCTCGCACCAACGCACCGCAAACTCTATTAATAGCGCAGAACTCAGCCTCTGTTGAATCTGTGTGGCCAATGTGATCTGATAAGATAAATATCACGTCTCCCCGGTCGTCTCTGATGATGCCTCCAATACCTGCCGGCTCTGGGTTACCCAACGAAGACCCATCCGTATTAATTTTCCACCACCCTTGATTTGGACGCTCCCACACTAATCCGAGTCGAGGGACTTTCAACCTATAACCTTGTGTACCGCATAACCCCAAAGGGAATGCATTCGCCGAGCAGCCCATCCCAAGTACAGATCCCCCTTCCGCGGCCTTCCACCATGTCTCTACTCGCCATCTTACATCATCCACAACTGCCTTCCAGTTAAAAGGCTTCCCCTTAAACACAACTTCGTTCCTCCAATTCCAGATGGACCAGATTGTCGCCACACATGTGAGTCCCCACACCTTTCTCATACTTCTTTTGGGATCAAATACCAACCACTAGGTAACAAGCTGGCGAATTTCACCAGGCATGACCCAGGTAATATTAAACCATGCAGCTACAATATACCAGATCTGACTTGAATTTTCACACTGACAAAATATATGGTCAAGTGACTCAATAGCTTTTTCACAGAAAGGGCAATGTGCATTGGATACCTGGATGCAATTTCGCACCAGGAGTACTTCTCGAACTGGTAAGGCGCCTTGTAGAACCTTCCATACCAAGAGTTTTGCCTTCATAGGGCAATTAAATTTCCACAGAAAGCACCAGGGCAGGTTGTGATTACTTTCGGACGAAAGGGTCCAACAAGATCTAGTGGTGAACCGTCCGCTTCCCTCCCCAAGCCAACACACTCGATCTTCTAAAAACATGTTTTTCGGGTGTCCATCTATTGTCAAAATCATGCAATTCCAGATCCCCACTTCCCAGTTGAACAAAGGTCGATGGAGTTTGATATCCCATTCCCAAACGAATCCCTTCCACTTCCCGAGATCGGCAATAGACCCTTCCTTATTGATTGCTAGGGCGAATAAACGAGGAAACCTTTCCTTGAGGCTACCTCATCTGTCTAACCATTCATCCAACCAGAACCGAGTCCGGAGGCCGTTTTCCACCAGTATTTTGAACCTATTAACAGCCTCTGTCAGGCCCGATTCCCCCCACGCCCGACTAATGTAGCCCCATACTGTCTTGTCCGAGCAGGTTCCTGGGATTGATGGAGACATATTTCCATAATACTTGGCATTGATGACATTTCTCCAAAGGCTGTTTGCTATACCGAACCTCCATCTCCATTTAAGGAGTAAGGCCATATTGAATTTATCCACATTTCTAACTTGTAAACCTCCAGCTTCCTTCTGTAAGCAGATGTTATCCCAGCAAACTGTATGGATTTTCCTCTACCCATCCCATTCGTTCCAGAAAAAAACGTCTTTTCAATTTCTCTAATTGCTCTGCAACCGCCCTTGGCACCTTAAATAGTGATAAGAAGTAGACCGGCAAACAATGGAGCACTGATTGGATTAAACAGAACCGTCCAGCTTGAGATAGCATCCGTCCCTTCCACCCGGCCAACCTTTTTTCAACCCTTGCAATAACCGGCTTCCATATTTCAGTTCCGTTGATCCGTCCGCCAATTGGAACTCCCAAATACTTCAATGGCCAAACACCAACATCATAGCCGAACAGATCAGCTGCTTCTTTCACAAGTTCAGTTGGGCAGTTTACTCTACAAATCTTGCTTTTTTGGAAATTAATACTCAAGCCAGTAGACATGGACACACACCTAAGTATTCTTTTTATAATCATCACCTGACTTAGATCGCCTTCGCAAAATAGGAGGGTGTCGTCTGCATATTGAAGATTTGAGATGATCGGCCCCTCTTCTCCCACCTTTAAGCCCCTGAAAACGCCTAAGTCCACAACTTGCTTGAATAACCTATTCACGACCTCGGCCAAGAGTACAAAAAGGTAAGGGGATAGGGGATCCCCTTGTCTCAATCCTTTCTGAAGGTTGAAGAATTTCGTTGGAGAACCATTTATAAGCACCGCTGCCGAGGCTTTTGTCACACACTCTTTAATCCACAGGATCCATTTATCTCCAAATCTCATATGCTCCAACACCGAAATTAGAGCTTCCCACGAAACGTTGTCGTATGCCTTGGCGAAATCCAATTGGATTACAAAACCCCTGCGCCCCGAAGCCTTGGTCGAGTGGATGACTTCGGCAGCAACTAAAACCCCGTCCAGAATTTGCCTACCCTTAATGAACACCATTTGAGTCGAACCCACCAATTTCTCAATAACCTCCTGAAGCCGCTTAGTAAGAACCTTGGTCAGGATTTTATAAATGCTTCCGAAAAGGGAGATAGGTCTGAAATCGCTGAAATTAACTGGAAATTCAATCTTTGGGATCAATGTGATGAATGAGCCTCCAATGTCCTTTGGCAGGGATCCGTCTATCTCAAATCTCTTAAACAGTTCCATTATATCTTCCTTGATCAATGACCAAAACTTCTTAGAAAATCCCAAATTAAAACCGTCAGGCCCGGGCGCCTTGTTACCATCACAACTCCACAAAGCTAATTTAACTTCTTCTTCGGTGAAGCATCTCTCCAGCCATGATCGATCCTCTTCCATGAGCCGCCTCAATCCGATATCGTCTACCGAGAATACATCACTTTCCCGTTTCTTAAATGCCTCTTGGAAAAATTCATATGCCTTCTCTTTCACGATCCTCGGATTGTCCACCAGGGCTCCATCAACTTTTATAGCACCGATATAGTTCCGCTTCTTATTAACAGCAGCAATTGTGTGGAAGAACCTAGTGTTTAGGTCACCTTCTTGAATCCATTGGATGCGTGATTTTTCGAGCCACCTCCTCTCCTCGGCCAACAACACCATTTTAAGCTCTCTTTTTTTTTTATCCCCCCATTCCTCCCTAATATCATCGGTCACACCATCCCTAGAAAGGTTCTCTTCCAGCTCCCCTATTTCCGCCATTAGACGATGAATCCGATTCTCCAAGACAGAAGCTCCATACCCCTCCCAGTTGAGAATTCTGGACTTAACACTTCGAAGTCTGTCACAAACCGAGACTCTTCTCCTTGAACATTCCGAATCCCGTGACCCACTCCAGGCCTCATTTACAAGCTCACCAAAACCCGACTCATCCAACCAATAATTATAGAACCTAAATGGCTTAGGTCCCCAATGCAATTCATTGATTTCCATAATGACGGGGTAATGGTCAGATAGCACCGAGTCTCCTCTCCTTTGAATAATAGTACCATCCAACTGTAACCATCCAGGTGAGAGTAATACTCTATCCAATCGACTTCCCGCCTTCCCACCTCTACCAAAGCAAGTGAATTGGCCGCCGGCCATCAATCAATCCCAATTGGTTAATAAAATCTCTAAAATTCCTCGAAGTCCCAGTATCGTCACTGGACCCAAATCTCTCAACCCCACTGCTAACTGCATTAAAATCCCCCACACAACACCACAATTCGCCGTTATCAGTCCTACACCTTTGCACAATATGATTCCAAAAAACTGCCCTGTCCCTCCTATCATTCGGCGCATGTATGTTTACCACATTCACCACAGACCCTACCCCTTTCAAGCTACCCTTGATCCACATGAAGTTATGGTCACTTTCTACTACTTCAAACGACCCTCTACTCCCTTCCCAAACCACCAATAACCCACCAGCATTACCCACGGACGGTTGAAAACGGAAGTCACAACCCTTAGCACCCCAAATCCTGAAAACCATATGCTCTCGGATCAACTCCATCTTCGACTCCTGTATGCACAACACTACAGGTTTTTCCTTTGAACAGAGCCTCCGAATTGCCCTCCTTCTTACTCCCCCGTTCAACCCTCTAACATTGCAAGTAATAAGCTTCATCTTAAAAATGAGAACACACAACCTCCCCCCTGCACCCCTGGTACTTAATCCAATTCCTTGGCTATTCTAGCTATCGCCTCTTCCCTCCCCAATTTGCATCCTAAACCCAGCTTTTTGGCCAGCTCAAAGATCTCCTCTGCTTCCGAAAAATTTACCAACTTTACTCCCTCTTTGCAGCGCATAGTTGAAAATTGTAGGGCTGCGAACTCCTTACCCTGGGCCTTATTGTTGAACCTGCTCCTTCCTTTATTTGTTCCTCTCAGTCTCCTGGATCTCCTATCCCTGCGACAATTGCAAAGAGTATGGCCAAAAGATCCTCCAATCACCATCGCCATCGTATCCTTCACGTGTTTCAATTCCGCCGGAAAAGCCGCCCCCGATTCAACATCTCCAACCGAGGGGGCATTTGCCCCAGACCCCCTTTCCATCTCGGCGCTCGCCCGGACTTCCTCAACCACCAGCGGAGCAGCCGAATCTACCAGATCTTCCACCTCCTCTCTCCCCTTATCAAGACAATTATCACTCACCCTTACTGAATTCTCCCCAACACCATCTGACTCAATGTTCCCACTATCGACTGAAACCCCTAACACCTCGTCCACTTGTCCTCAGATAAAAAATGTATTGGACCCCTCTCAACCCTATCAGCATCTTCAACCCACACATCCCCAATGTCCACCACTACCTCTAGCCCATTAAAAATAGGCCCATGAGAAATGACAACTTGGGCTTTGCGGCTCAACAAATCTTCCGCATCCAAAGGCCCCTTATCTAAATCTCCCTTCTCCGGCCCACCACCTTTGGCAATATCATCACCGCCCCCTTCCTTACCTCTAACCAGTTCTGGGGATGAGTAAAAGCTACCCTCATTGATTCCTACTAATGATACCGCCGTTTTGTCTAACGATTGCACTCCCCCAGAAAGGCTGTCTGTGCCTCGATCCCCTTCCCCAAGATTATTGGGTCCGGGACTGGCAACTTCTTGCATGTCCGTCGGCTCCGGCGAGATCACCGCCGTAGTAGCATCCACCTGCTACTAAAGATCCCGTTCAGATGAGCCAATGTCCCAATTCTCGTCCTCAATCACTACTGGCTCACAGAAATTGGCTACAATCCGGATCTTCGACACCTTCTCGTCCACTTGAATGTTAACCACCAATGGAACAGTGCTTACATCCAAAATTTCCACCAGCATTCTCGCTCCGTCTGATCTTTTTCTTTCGTTCGTGTCCTTATCGATGTTGATAATCTTGCCCCAACCATTCAACACCCGCTTGAAGTTATCATCATTCCACGCATTAAGTTGAAGTCCAAAGATATAAACCCAAGCAAAAGGCTTGCATTCCGGGGCGTCATGTTCCCACCTCCTCTTGAGCTTAATAAACTGCTGGTCCCTGCGATCAGATAGAAAGCTATCCGAGTCCGCCATGTTTTTAAATTTGATCATCATTGTATACCCGCCTCCATACATGATGTCTTTGCAACCTCGATGTTCCTTATACAACCAATTTTGGAATTCGATCATAACTTCAAAGGACACTATATCAACCATAACCAAACGGTGTAACCAGTCAGAATCATTCCTTTCCACCGTGAGTTTAACTACTTCTTCTACTTGGCCTTTTTTTGTCTCATAAGTTTCTCTCGTTGCCCCCCTGGTCACTTCTGCAAACGTTCTGGAATCTCTCCGACAGCCCCAAGGGGTTACATACCTCTTAGCAGTCCAAACACCCTTCCTCCCGTTCCTGTTGACGTTAGGGCTGTTTTTACTTGGAGTTGCCCAAGCCACCTTTAGCTTCCTCCCCATCAGCTCAATCCCATCCAACGTCTTGATGACTAGCTCCGTGTCCTCTTTGCAGGCGAATCTAAAGAATCCGAATTTAAACCCTTTCTCCGGCCAGTTTCTCGACGGGAAAAACCAATCGCTCGCCTTAGCCGTCTTCTCAAAAGCACAGAAGATCTGCCTAACCGTTGCTCCAACCGGAATGTTTCCAACGAAAACACTAGGATATTCAACTCTGAACTTCTTTCTGCCACCTTCTTCAGCACCCGACTCCTTTTCCTCTCGCGGCCTGTCTCCTAATCTCCCCGCCTGGGTCCACCTCCTCTCACCGAACACTACTGCATGCCCGCGCTTGCAGCCACCTTGCCGGAATTCTCTCGTCCTAGACATGAGCCCTCTCGCTTCCATACTACTATAAATTAGTAAAAGCATTTTACTGTGATTTATCATGATTAATTGACTTAATATATACTTCGTAGTAGTATTTTTTTGGTTAAATATAGATAGTGTTTATATATACATATATATTTGAATTTTTATTTGTTAAATTTAGAGGTGTCAATGTGGGCCGAGCCCGTTGGGCCGGCCCGCCCCGAAAGCCAAAATATGCGGGGCGGGCTTAAGAATTTAAGGCCCGTTTAGATGCGGGCCTAAACGGGCTTAGCCCGCAGCGGGGCGGGCTTTTGCGGGTTGGGCCCGCGGCGGGGCGGGCCGGCCCGCGGGCTTTGCCCTTTTTTTTTATACATTTTACTAGATTTTGAATATTGATTAATTTATTTGGTAAATTATTCAATGTCTAACACTAACTCACTAAGTCATCAAACATAAATCAAAATTTTGGTTATACATTAAATTTCAAATTGTTATACAAATAGTCGATATATTCTAATATTTCTCTGCTTCTTTATATTATTCATATTAGTTTTTTTTTAAGTATAAATTTCTTTTTATTTTATTTATTAAAAATTATGAATACTTGTAAATTGTTATAGTTTGATTGTTAATTATCTTACTTTTAAAATATAAAATCACTGCTAAAACAGATTAACCTCCTAAAGACTTCGACCGTCAGACACAATATTTTTTTCAACCCAGTCAATA
Source organism: Hygrophila difformis (assembly GCA_030278955.1). Classification (NCBI taxonomy): domain Eukaryota; kingdom Viridiplantae; phylum Streptophyta; class Magnoliopsida; order Lamiales; family Acanthaceae; genus Hygrophila; species Hygrophila difformis. The sequence goes on from JAOANR010000294.1 coordinate 153,495, forward strand.
ATTATAAATTTTTTGTCTTGTCCAATACTATATTTTTAAAATATAATACACCCATTTAATATTACAAATTAGAATAAATTCAGTTTTAAAGAATATTCAAGAAACGTACTATTAAAGTAAATAATCATGCCAAAAAATACACACTTTAACTATTTATATTTTAATTTCATTTATAAATCTTTATATCTTGTTTTTAGCTTATACAATAAAAAATATTCACAATTTTATGTTTTTTACAAAAAAAATTTAATAATATTTTCTAAAAAGCCCGCGGGCCGGCCCGCAAAAGCCCGTAGCCCGCGTGTGGGGCGGGTCGGGCCTAGGCATTTTAAGCCCGCCCCGTTCAAGCCCGCAAAAATGCGGGGGCCTGCGCGGGCCGGCCCGTTTCGCCCGCACGGGCCCTTTTCGACACCTCTAGTTAAATTTAATATTTTCTAAGTGATGTATCAAATAATTTATAAATAGGGGATGATGACTTAGCCCAAGTGGTTAAGTCCCTAGACTTCCAACGGAATGTTCGAAGTTCGATCCCCACTGCCCACCTATCCCTCCCATTTATTCCCATTTGTAACTTGTGTGGCATGGGCTCCCACCACCTATTTCTAGGCCTTCAATGACTCCTTAAAAAAAAATTATAAATAGGCCAACAACAGTTCTTGAGTGGATGATGGCTCTAGTTACTTAAGCAAGGTTTCTGGTTCGAGCCTTGTGTATGCAGAAAACGACTTTGAGAGAGGCGCCCTTAATTGCTCCTGCAGATCCTCGATGGATTAGTCTTGGGTCCAATGTGCCCGGGGATACCCGGTTTCACCAAAAAATAATTTATAGATAGAGATGATGACTTACCTTAGTGGTCAAGTCACCCGACTCCCAACCTATAGGTTTGGGGTTCGATTCCCCATCTGACCCCTATCCCTCCCTTTTTATCCATTTATAATTTATGTGCCTAAAAAATAGTAAAAAATTATAAATTAAGTAGTAGGTTATGGAATACTTATTTATTGTGCATTAAGATAAAATGTAGGTATGTTTTTGTTTCTTAATTGTATTGATAATTAATCCAATTTGTGTAAAAAGCTTTAAATGTTGTTATTATTATTATTATTATTATTATTATTATTATTATTATTTTAACCATGCTAGGAAATGAGTAGTGTGAGTTCATGTCACACAAGTTATAAAGGAGCAGAAAGAGAGAGATAGGGGAAAGGTGGGGAATCGAACCCCAACCTTTAGATTGAAAGTCGGGGTACTTGACCCACTAGGTTAAGTCATAATTTTGAACTAAAAGCTTCGCTAAATAGTATAACAAAAACTTGGTTAAGGCATATATAATAGTAGCAAAACAAAAGCTTCGCCAAAAAAAAAAAAAAAATAGTAGTAAACAAAAACAGGAGACACAAGTACACAACAATACAAATTGAACTGAAGGAGTAACAAATAGTATAAGGAATTAATTACAGTTGAGGGTAAAGTGAAGAAGAAAAATTCAAGAAATAAAATACTACCTCCGTTCTTGAATCTCTGAGCACCAGATATACGCCTTCAATAAACTCGTCCTTTAATAGAAATAGAATTGTCTTTCAAGGCTTTCAAGCTTACCAACAACTTATACGAATAGTAAGAATAGGAATAGTTATCACTAATAACCCTTATTAATAGATAGAAAGAAATCGAACTATAAAATTTTGCACTCTCATGGAGGAAAAAAAAACCCATATCGTCCCATAATTTAAAAAATTTTCAAAACAGTCCCACATATATCGAAGACAAATCTGTCCAATAACTATCATAATTTTCGTCCATCCCGTCCATGAATCCGGTTTTTTCGCTAATCATCGCCGAACCCGTTCCATAACTACCCTAATAATCGCCGCCCACCCCCTGCATTAGGATAGTTATGGGACGGGTTCGGCGAAAATTAACGGAAAAACCGGGTTTAGGACGGGCTTGTCTAATTCAATTTTTGTGGAATGTTTTTGGAAATTAGAAAATTTTATGGGATTAAATGGGTTTTTTTTTTTTTTTCCTCTCATGGATATTATATTAACAAACATAAGTGCCTAACCACAGACAAGGAGAAGCACAATTTATCAGAATGTGAAAGTAGATATTAGATAAGTCCATCATGCTACATCTCATGGATCTGTTTGTGAAACTCAATAATTAGACCATACAAGAGTTATATTAGTTCACAATTCAGACTTCAGACAACCAACAGTCCTATCCAATGGGGATTAAAACAACCCCTGATCCCTTGTGCAGAGGCACACCTTCGCTATTATACAGAACAAGGTTTTAACTTTTAACAGCCTAAGGCAAAGCACAACAAAAGACATTAAATTTGAACAGAAGCATAATTTTTCTCACAGGTTAAGCTCCTAACCTCAGCTAGACAACATAAACCACATGAAGAGACTTCCCATCATCAAAAGGCAGGCAGGGGCCAACCATTTTATTTAGAATTTCTAGTTCATAACTTAATAAAATCTAATATTTCAAGAAAGATTCAATGGCGGTCTAACCATTTCGTATTATTGTTAATGATTTTGTGTCTGAAAAGACCTTGTTTTGCATGAATAATACGTTGACTACTATATCTAAAGGGTTTTTGTTTTTTCCTTTTTTATGTTTTGATTAAAATTAATAAGGCGTAACATTTAATTTATAAGGTATATATTTAATACTCCCTCTGTCCCATTTAAGATGTCTTGTTTCATTTCTGCACACAATCCAATGCACTTTTTCAATCGTTAATATCTCAAAATATATACAACAAAAAATTATGTAAAATATATATTATAAATCTACATGATTATACGATTCTAACAAGATCCAACTCGATTATTTTTTCTCAAAAATATACTTAGAATAATATTGAGTCAAAGTTAAATAATGAACAGTGCCAAAAAGTCAAACCAGACATCTTGCCTGGGACGGAGGGAGTAGTAAACAAAAACAGGAGAAACAACAATACAAATTGAATTGAAGTAACAAATAGTATAAGGAATGAATTACAGTTGAGGGTAAAGTGAAGAAGAAAAATTCAAGAAAAGATATCGTCATACAATAAATATCCAGCCATTAATTAATTACATGAAAGCAATAAACAAGCGGCTTCTTGAATCTTGAATTCCCCCTAATTTGCATATGATTATGCGTTTTGTACATGTTTCCGCATAATGATGCGGAGCCGATTCTGGGCGCCGCGATTTGCAAAGATATCAATGTCTACGCCCACTTGCATCCACGGATTATCATCTTTCACCTTATTCCATGGCTGCGCTATTGCATAACTGTGTGCTGTCTTTCCAGACTCCGTCGACTTTATATGCGCCGAGTATGTTGTTTCGGCTCCGGAGTCTTGCCTGATAATCAGTTCAATCGGGACTAATACTCGCATCTCCTTCAATGCATCCCTTTCCTCCGGCGTCAGAAATTCTATGAAGCTAGGATCCACTTGATTCCACGGCATTGAAACCCGATTTTGACTGCGAGCCATATCAGACATCGCCAGCTTCCGGGTCATCATAAAAACCGATCCTTGTCTTGCAGCCGGAGGTGGAAGGAGTTGTGGAATTGCGGGAGGTGGAAGGGGTTGTCGAGATCGAATTACCAGACGTCGAATGGGTTGTCGAATTGCCGGAGGTGGAAGGGGTGGTTGTGGAACTGCCGGTGATCCGCGGTTGCCATCTTCAGGCGGATTGCCATTTTCAATAGGAGTGGATGATGGAGGAGTAGGCGGAATTAGGGGTTGTACTTGTGGAAATGGCGGCTCCCCATCCACGGCCATGGGTGATCCTCCGCCATTGGCTTCAGGCGAAGAAATGCTTCGTTCTAGAGGACTGGATGGAGAAATGCGGCGGCGGGAATTGCCTTGACCCCCCCAACAAGATTCAGAGAAGGATGATTTTCGTTTGCGAATTGCCCGCCGCCGGGATGTGGGGACAAAAACGACATCGTGTTGGGGGAGTCTGACTCTGATGGTTCTCCAATCAGAGAGGAGAAGAATGGCAACAGCTTCATCGTGGAAGTAACCCGTGGTGTTGCAAAGATAATCAATTTCATGACCAACATTTCTGTGGCAGAACAAGGGTTTTGGACGAGAGCTTTCCATGATTAACAACGTCGGATGGAAAATGGGATAGAGAATGATCAGATTAGCTCATCATCTATCAGGTATTTATAAGTAACTTTAATAAGTTAATTTTTTAAATGATGTATACATCTCTATAAATGATGTCTAATGATTTGTTCCATTCTATGATGGCTCAAGTCAAATAAATGATATATAACACAAAAATGATGTATACACCTTCATAAATAATGCCTATGATTTGTTCTATTTTTTAATGCCATCATTTTTAGAGCATTACTCATCATGGAGCACCTACAGAATTTGTGTGCAGTTGCACGAAAACCGAACCGGTAATATTATGTGTAGTGGAAGAATATTATGAATTGAGATGTCTTTGGATATTGTAATAGACTAATATTAAATGTTGTATTGTTTGTTCGTCATAGATTTATTCGCTCGTATAACCCCATGCAGGTGGTGATTTTGTTCAAAAAATTAAAATATTTGAAAGATGAATAAGTTGTTCAAAAGGAAGCTAAAAATATTTCTCATCAAACAAAATTATGTCAAAACAAAACATATTGTTATCCCAAACACTAAAATTTATTTCCCCGTTAAATTAGGATTAGTGTATCTTGAAATATCAATTCATATAATGTAGTGTACCCCAAAAAGATTCATATAATCTAGTTAATTGATTTGATCTATCCAGTTGTTTTGAACACTACAGGATCTTTGTGTTAGACAATGACACATATTCATAAACTAATTAATGATCATACTTGAAGCACGTAACATATCATAACAAAGTAGCGAAGAATCCCAACTTCTTTGCTTACATCGAACTGGAAATATGTAAATCTTGTACTTTATTTAGTAATCAATAATTAAATCTTAGAACATACTTACATTAGGCGGTTAGTGATACAATTATAATTAGGGTTTATGGATTATGTTCAGGTGACATGGGTATATATTACCATATAATTTTTGAAAAATTACCTTATTTAATAAAACAAACCTTGATTGAAGATCAAGAATCAAACAGCTTGGCCTGAAAAATAGATATCAAGAATATTTAAAAAAATTCTTGAATCTAGCTTGACGTCCATTATCTCATCAAAGTTACTTATAAATTCCTGATGAGCTATTCTGATCATTCTCTATCCCATTTTCCATCCCACGTTGTTAATCATGGAAAGCTCTCGTCCAAAACCCTTGTTCTGCCACAGAAATGATGGTCATGAAATTGATTATCTTTGCAACACCACGGGTTACTTCCACGATGAAGCTGTTGCCATTCTTCTCCTCTCTGATTGGAGAACCATCAGAGTCAGACTCCCCCAACACGACGTCGTTTTTGTCCCCACATCCCGGCGGCGGGCAATTCGCAAACGAAAATCATCCTTCTCTGAATCTTGTTGGGGGGGTCAAGGCAATTCCCGCCGCCGCATTTCTCCATCCAGTCCTCTAGAACGAAGCATTTCTTCGCCTGAAGCCAATGGCGGAGGATCACCCATGGCCGTGGATGGGGAGCCGCCATTTCCACAAGTACAACCCCTAATTCCGCCTACTCCTCCATCATCCACTCCTATTGAAAATGGCAATCCGCCTGAAGATGCCAATCGCGGATCACCGGCAATTCCACAACCACCCCTTCCACCTCCGGCAATTCGACAACTCCTTCCACCTCGGGGAATTCGACGACCCCTTCCACCTCCGGCTGCGGCCGCTAGACAAGGATCGATTTTTCTAATGACGAGGGTTCTGACGGAGACGGATCTATCACGCCACCAAAACCGACTGTCCATGCCAAGTAGTAAAATCACTCCTGGTGCAATTGAAGGGTTTCTCACAGAGGACGAGATGGGATTGATGCGCGATAATAGAAACAACGGGTTTCTTCCTATTAAAGTCAGTGCTGATCAAGCTGGTTCTCCTACTGAAACAACACACACATCACATTTGAGAGAGACGATATCAGGGAAAGGTACAAAAATCTATGCAATCGGAAAACCCTGGAATACCATTGTGGAGGAGCACCGCTACCGAACGGGTTTGCCCCTCCACATCTTCGCAGATCGCAATCGAGACAATGAGGTCGTAATCATTCTTCGAAGAGGAGATCTCTGACTTACTTATATATATATACGATAATATATGAATATATGCGAGCTACCATGGCTTGGCTGTTATTGAAATTATATATGTATATATGAATTGTTGATCGTTATGAGAAAAAGTGAAAAACCATGTTTGATGTCTGTCTCGTTTTTATGTTGCTTTCTATATAGTGAGCTTAATTCCCAGATTATATAATATCCCTTGTTGTAAAAGCACAATAATGAATAATCAATCCCACAGAGCAATCTCAATCCCACAGATTATATAAATTGAATAAATAGTTATATATGCCAATCACTTCGTTAGTCTAATGGTGATTGACTGGCTGTTGAATTTGATACTAATATCTATCAATGGAAATTTTATTCAAATGGCTCTAATTTGCTCAAATGAACTCGGATTTGAACGCTCTTTATATGAAAATCGGAAAAAAAAAACTCATATGGTCCCATAATTTGAAAAAATTTCCCAAACAGTCCATTAATTATTGAATTAACTTAATCCGTCCCAAAAATCTCTTTTTTTTTTGAGGAAAAAAGATGTTTATTCCATATTAGAAACCCAGAACCTGGTCCGGAGATACAACATCCCAACTACAAGTTTTACATCATGCAATTGATGGCATTTGCGGACTGCATTCATCAACTTCAAGCAACTAGCAAATGACTCATTCAACTAGGACAACTGTTCCCTACAATCGAATTAACTTCCAGGCCAATAGCCCAAAATTGTATACCTCTTGGCTGTACACTCTCTCGAACCCCATTCCACAGCCATCTCCAACACATCATGACAGCAGATTTTCATATGACTGAAATCCGAATAAGAGAGAGACTCGAGTGGTCAATTTATTAGCAGGTAGTTTGTGGACACCAAGCCTAGCCAGAACAGAGGATTTCTTCAATCTAAACAGCTCCTCAACACCATCGACATCATTGACGAAACCATCAGCAGCATCCAAAACGTGAATGGGAGCTCCCAAAAGGTGGAGCCAAATTGACAACCTCGCAAGCTTACTTCACAAACATATCTCCCATGCAAGAGAATTCAAAATCAAAGTATTGATTCAAAGGGACAAAATGTGGGTAGAAACGGACCTGCCCAGGGGTAATGAAAGTTATGGAAGCTTAATGGGGACTAAGGAACCATCTATCAGTGATCACACAGAGAATCCATAAGTGATTTAACAAAGTAGGCACACTAAAAAAAAACTCAACCAGTCTTCAGAAGAATTTCAAGCACAGAAAAGGATCTAAATTTCTGTCTCCACTCTCTAGCTATGCTTTCTACCAGATACCAATGGACGCCCCTATCCATCGGTTCCCATCAAAGATCGCTACTCCCTTAATTATCAATGATGGATTAGGAATTTTTTCTTTTTTTTTCTTTTTCTTTTTTCTTTTTTCTTTCTTTTTTTTTTCTTTTTCTTTTTTCTTTTCTTTTTTCTTCTTTCTTTTCTTTTCCTACTTTATATATTTTCCAGGGATTGCCCGAGACCAATAGCAAATTTAAACATCTCATAACAGTACTGGCCTTCCCAATATAGTCTATCTAGCCACCCAAACAAGAACCGAAACATCCACATCCCCTCTCGAACCCCAACCAACATCCAAATGTCCCCAGTTTCTATAATTATTCCAAACAAAAGGATCGCATATGAAGACTCATAGACGGTTCCAAAGACCCCTAGTGATGTAAAAAAGCCATATGGCTGAGAACAAGGACTGAAAAAAGCAAGGGTTATCTGGTCAGTTTAAGCAAGGCTTGCTAGATGGGAGTGTCATGGTAGTAGTAGGAGTATAGTGTCATGGTAGTATATTGTAGGGTTATCTGGTCAGTTTAACCCAAAAATCTCTTAATCCTAGCCAAAATGATCACAACAACTCTTAATTGCAGGATTAGGGTGGTTAATGATGGATTAGAGTGGCCAATGCTATATGAACCGGGTGAGCTCACCGCCTCCCCTTGCTACCTCTCCCGCTCACCCTCTCTCGCCCCAGCCACTCCGCCACCACCGCCCAGCCAGCGCCGCCGCCTCTCCTTGTGGCTCGCGTCTCTCTCTCTCTCTCTCTCTCTCTCTCTCTCTCTCTCTCTCTCTCTCCCCCTCACCGTCCCACTAATATCCACATTTGAACAAACTGTCAAGAATCCCAAATTTCAATACCCAAATTCCTAATCTCAACAATTGTAAACGAGCAATTGAGAGAGGGGACGATGGTGGTTGCTGGCGGAAATAGGAATTCGAAATTAGTAATGGAGATCAGAAATTGGAGATAGGAATTTCAATAACCAAATACTCAATTAGTAATGGAGCTCAGAAATTGGAGATAGGAATTTCAATACCCAGATACCCATTTGCTAGTGGTGGTTGACGACAGTGGTTGCTGGCAGTGGTGCGAATTACGGAGTGGGCGTTGGCAGCGGCAATGGCAGGAGGTGCATCGACGGTGCTGGTAGGACGGCGGAAGAAAGAGGAGCAGCGGGCGAGTGGCGATGGGCTTACGCGAGAGAGAGAGAGAGAGAGAGAGAGAGAGAGAGAGAGAGAGAGAGAGAGAGAGAGAGAGAGAGAGAGGCGAGCCACGAGATGGCCGGGGGAGAGGCGGCGGTGGTGATGGAGGTTGGGTGGCGGAGTGGCTGGGGCGAGAGAGGATGTGCGGGAGTGATAGCGGGGGATGGTATTCTAATTATTGAGGATGAGGGTGAGCGGGTGAATTGAACCCGAGTCATATAGCATTGACCACTCTAATCCACCATTGACCACCCTAATCCTGCAACTAAGAGTTGTTGGGATCGTTTTGACTAGGATTAAGAGACTTATGAGACGGATTAAGTTAATTCAATAATTAATGGACGGTTTGGGAAATTTTTTAAAATTATGGGACCATGTGGCTTTTTTCCCCCAACTGTTGCACACAAGGCGATAAAAGGCTTTCGTTAGCAACCCTCGCTCGACAAATGAGAGGATGAATCTCTTTTCATTCTTCTTCTAGTGTATAGTTACATTGCAATGAAATCAAATTTGCCAACTCTCTTTAAAACTTTCTAACCAAGTAACCAACCATGTATAAAAATTCATATAGCACTTAGCAGGAAAAAGTAACATGTTTGTTCTTTAAGTTTTAAAATTTATCAAAATGGTCCTCTTCGTTTGAATTGGAAAAATTGGTCCCTTAAGTTTGATGTTTTCTCCAATTTGGTCCTTTGGAAATAATAAACCAAATTAATATCTAATGAAAAATAATTAAGTCATTAATATCGGTTCTATAATCTTTAATTAAATGGGTCAACCCACAAACACATTTATCAAAACTCATTTTATTAAAAAAATACTATTTTATTTAAATAAAATTACCTTTTATTAAAAACTAATTTTATTCAAACAAAATAATCATTTATCAAAAATTCATTTTATTCAAGCAAAATTAAGGGTTATGAGTTGACCCATTTAATTAAGGATTGTGGGGCTCATAGTAATGGCTTAATTATCCTTTATTACATGTTAAATAAATATATTATGTCAAAAGGACTAAATTGGAGAAAAAATCAACCTAGAGGACTAATTTTTCCAATTGAAATAAAGAGGAATATTTTGGTGAATTTTGAAACTTTATGTAACACCCCGAAATTCATCCTCATAAGGTTTCAGAATGTTACCGCCACACTTGTCAGTCAGGCTCGCCCTTTGGCTAACTTAATTGACAAGTGCTACGGCTAAATATCTTCACATATAAAATTTTGTAATATGGACTTTAAAAATTATTGCCAATTTTATAAAATATAGTCATAAGAAAATTTAAAGTACTTAATACCAAAGCCATTGTTCTTTCTCACGCGGAAGCATAAACTAAAGGCAATATATAAGACATTAATAATTAAAAGTACGTGGTTCCTTAAAGCAACAATCTTTTTGATGAAAGGTAATCCCATCCCCAAATGTTCATGTCATGAGATGCAGTTCACATGTCAGCTCCAATATCTGTAAAAAGATAACACAACAACTTTTTATCAGTACAATGGTACTGAGTAAGTCAACCCGCTCCACTTTAAGAAGTGGATTTTAAAATAATGGTTGACACTCATTAAAAAAAATAATTTTCACTTTTTCTTTTAAAAAGGATCACACACATTACCTTTAACAAAATAAATAACTTTCATTTTTACCATTGTAGCAACTATGCACAAGAGGACACCATTTTCCATATATCGTATCATATCATATCATATCATATCGATCATAAGTCATGATCAGCATGCAGCGGACTCATATACAGACACACTCCGGAGCCTTGGGTAACCCATCACGGATACACCCAAGAGTATAGACTCATACATGCAACAACGCCGTTTTGGCACAATTTATCAACAATGCCGTCTTGGCATATTTAGAGGGGGAGGCCCCGCAAGACACATCCCTAGTGCATTAGCCCTCTATCAAGTATGGCATCTTACTCAAGTTAATAGTGCACAATGGATTTAAAAGAGTTTTTCACAATTTTTCCACATAATATCCTCTTTAAAAGAGTTTTCAACAATTTCACGGGAGTAACCTCATAACAAGGGCATTCAATAATGCCAAATATCATTTCAACATTTAACTCCCATATCAATATCTCATAGATATGAAAATATCATTTCATGGATCTCAAAATCCAACAATTTCTCATTTGGACCAAATATCAAGTCCAATGTCGCAGTTTACGCCAAGTCAGTTTAAAAATTCATATGAAAGGCGATTGCTTCGAAATTTAAACTGTAGATACTAAACACATAGTTGAACAAGTTTCATGTTTTACACTTTTCAAAATAAGGTATGGAAATAGTTCAAAAATTGAGTTCTTTTCAGAACATGTATTCTGTCAGAAATTCAATGGTGACTCTATAATTTTCAACAGGTTTTAAAAATAGTAATTTGCGACCAAAAATTCTAAAATTTTACTACAAGGTAGATAACATATAAACTATTTAGGTTTGAAACACTTAAGACCTTCAAAAATGAGGATTTCAGAAACACTATCATTTCTTAGATTTCAACAAAAAGAGATTTCGACCTTTCGATAAAGCGGATCCCATAACTTTTTCATATGAGTTCTAAAAATTATAAAAGTTTCCAGAAATATACTCAACTCAATAAGGAACAAGTTTTATGAAGGAACCTTTGGGGTATAATGAACCAAAATATTTTAAAAAGATGGATCATTACGTAAACGAAAAACGGACAGATTTTGGTATAATGAGGGAATTCTAATTTTGTACTCTTAAAACATGGATGAGGATCTCCAAACTTAAAGAGAGAGTGTTAACTTACAGAATAGATGTATAAGACCAAGGAGATTCAAAGATAATGGCCGTTATAACACAAGATTCGCACCACAAATTACGGGTTTCGCTGAAATTCGACAAATATAGGGAAATCAATTTATAGTATAAAAATAAAAGATTTAGATCTCTAAGATACAAGTTTCAAGGATGATATCTTACTAACCAAGTGTTGAGAAGAATTAGAACTCTTAGAATGATGAAGGTTGCCAAGCCTACAAGACTCCACAATCCTTAAGATATGCTCACTATGTGGGAGAACTTTGAAGAATAAAATGGGTAGTGAATTTGGCTAATGAGATAGATGAGATTGGTGTGTTTGAAGGCTAGAAACTCCCTCTATTTATAGGCTAAGATTTGAACAATTGAACATGACACATTGTGAGAGTGATTACAACCTCACCAATCATCCAATTAAGTGTGTCTTGAGCAATAATGGTTAGAGTATTTGTATCCACTCATTTGGTCCTTATAGCCTAACAAAGAGGCTATTAATTTGGGAGGCTATTAATTTTGTCCATCATGTTGTCTATTAACATAATGGTTTGCCTATTATGGAGGCTATTAATCTTGGTGGGTTCAAGAGATAATTGATCACCTTTCTTTGCTAGCCATTCATCCAAGACACTTGTTAATCATGTTGATTTTTCATCTATTTGTTTAGGAAGAAAATTTCTTGCAATTGCTTTTTAACCTTATATTTGTGTAAGTAGTGTATCATGAAAATGATTGAAGTATTAGCTTGTCTAGAAAAATCATTATTCTTGCCATTATTTAGTGGCATGCATTTATACTCAATGAGTTGGATATGATAATATAATATTTATTTATTTATTTCAAGTATTGTATTTATATTAATGTGCTTTCAAAAAGATAATAATAATATTCTTGCATGGTTTTATTTTATTCATAACAATACTCAAACCACAAAGTCTTCATGTCATCATCAAATAAAAATTATAATCTATGAATATATTTTCTTATATATAAAAGTTAATTCTCATAGATTCACATAAAAACTCATACTTTTATTTTTATAAAAATTTATTGGTACTTAAAATATTCACATACTATCCTCATAAAAATTTTCAAGACCAATGTGTATATATATAAAAACTTATATATATAATTTAAACAATAGATTTAAAAACTATATAATTCTATTACCCTTGATATTGAAATTCATATTTATTTTGGAAAAGACAAATTTACATATATAGTTTTTCAAGTGTTGTTTTGTAGAAAAAAACAATATACTAATTCTTTAAGCAAGTGATTAAATATTTAATAAAAGTCTCTTTAGTGAATTACAATTATTTCGGGTAATTTCTATGGTATTACAATCCACCCTCCTTAAGAATCAACTTCGTCCTCGAAGTTTTAATGAAAACTACTATGGCAATCTAATATGCGGAATATAAGATAAAAGTTAATGGAAAAGAAAAAAATAGGAGATTTTGAACATACCCTATCAAGATTGTGTCGGGTGGTTACATCCTCCTCCCCTTAAGCCTACAGTTATGTCCCCATAACTGTTATTTGGTCGTTTAAAAAGAGATTGGGGTAGCGTTGCTTCATATCATCCTCTAGTTCCCATGTTGCTTCTTCCGTACCATGATTGGACCAAAGTACTTTAACAATCCGGGTGGTCTTGTTCCTTGTCGTTCTTTCTTTGATATCGAGTATTTGGATTGGATACTCTTCATAAGTTAGATCTTCTTTGAGTTCAATTACTTCCTGTTGAAGTACATGGGTTGGGTCACGCACATATTTCTTTAACTGTGAAACATGGAACACATTGTGCACTCGAGATAGTTGTGGCGGTAGGGCTAGTCTGTATGCCAGGGTTCCGACTCGTTCCAGAATGTCATACAGTCCAATATATCGAGGACTTAACTTTCCTCGCTTTCCAAAACGCATCACTCCTTTCATAGGTGATATTTTCAGCATAACCTTATCTCCAACTTGAAATTCTAGGTCTTGTCGCCTAACATCGGCATAACTTTTCTGTCGACCTTGTGCTGCCTTCATTTTCCCTTGGATCATCTTGATCTTTTGGGTCATGTCTTCAATGAGTTGCGGCCCAACCACAATAGAATTCTCACATTTTTCCCAACATAATGGGCTTCGGCACTTGCGTCCATAGAGTGCCTCAAACGGTGCCATACCTATACTAGCATGATAGCTGTTATTGTAAGAGAACTCTATCAAAGGTAGATGCCTTTCCCAACTTCCTTTAAATTCAAGAACGCATGCTCTCAGCATGTCCTCCAGTGTTTGGATTGTCCTTTCTGTTTGTCCATCCGTCATCGGGTGAAAAGCGGTGCTCATTTTAATTTGGGTACCAAGAGCTTCTTGCAGCTTGGTCCAAAAATGAGAGACAAATCTGCTGTCTCTATCAGAGATTATATCATGTGGTACTCCATGTCGTCGAACCACATTATTGATATATGCTCTTGCTAATTGATCCATAGACCATGTATCCTTCATTGGTATGAAGATCGCAATCTTTGTCAATCTATCAACAATTACCCAAATTTTATTCATTCCTTTTGGTGATCGTGGTAGTCCTGAAACAAAATCCATTGATATACTATCCCATTTCCAACTCGGGATTTCCAATGGTTTCATGAGTCCTAAGGGCTTCTGACGTACTGCTTTAACCTTTTGACAGGTTAAACATCTAGCCACAAACTCAACAACCTCATTCTTCATCCTTGGCCACCAATAAACCTTCTTTAAATCCTTATAAAGCTTATCACCCCCTGGATGTACTGAATATGGGGTGTTGTGGCCTTCTTCCATTAATCTTCGTTTTAGCTCTACGCATTTATGCGGTACGCACCATCTTCCTTTGAAGCGAATGCTTCCATCCTCATGGATTGCAAAACCAATTGCTTTTCCTTCAGCAACCTTCTTCTTGATCCTTTCAAGCTTTATGTCGCCTGGTTGAGCACTGCGTATTTCATCAAATACCGTAGATTCAATGGTCATAGCATTAATGACATTTTCCACAGTTCCATAATGGACTAGCTCCGTATCTACCTTGACCAAGTCCATATACAGTTTCGAAGGTAAGATAAGAGTATTTGCCACGTGTCGAGTCTTGCGGCTCAACGCATCTGCGACCACATTAGCTTTCCCTTCATGGTAGGCGATGTCCAAATCATAATCCTTGATCAACTCTAACCATCTGCGTTGCCTCATGTTTAACTCCTTCTGAGTAAATATGTACTTAAGGCTCTTGTGGTCGGTGAATATCCGACAAGTTCGTCCGTACAAGTAGTGTCGCCAAATCTTTAATGCGAACACTACCGCTGCTAATTCTAGGTCGTGCGTCGGATAATTCTCCTAATGAGGCTTTAATTGTCGTGATGCATATGCAATGACTTGTTGTTGTTGCATTAAAACACACCCTAGCCCCTCTTTTGAAGCGTCACTATACACTTCAAAATCTCCATTCTCTGTTGGCAATGTTAAAATTGGTGCTGTTGTGAGGCGTTTCTTTAACTCTTGAAATGATGATTCACACTTTTCTGTCCATTCATACTTCAAGCCTTTCTTCAAAAGTTGAGTCAGAGGTCGTGCAACTTTGGAAAAGTCCTTGACGAACCTCCTGTAATATCCAGCCAGTCCAAGAAAACTTCTCACTTCTGTTTGATTAGTAGGCGTAGGCCACTCGGTGATTGCTGATATTTTTGCTGGGTCAACAGAAACTCCATCAGCTGATACAACGTGGCCTAAAAATCCTACTTTTTCTAGCCAAAAGTCACACTTGGACAACTTGGCATAGAGTTGGTGTTTCCTTAATGTCTCTAGCACCTGATGCAAGTGTTGCTCATGTTCTTCATTGCTCTTTGAATAGATCAAGATGTCGTCGATGAAAATGACTACACATTGATCTAACAATTCTCGAAACACATCATTCATGAGATTCATGAATACTGCTGGGGCATTTGTTAGCCCAAAGGACATCACTGTAAATTCGTAATGTCCATAACGTGTCCTGAAAGCAGTTTTCGGAATATCCTTTTCAGCGATTCGCAGTTGATGATAACCGGATCGCAAATCTATCTTGGAGAATACCGTTGCACCTTTAAGTTGATCGAAAAGGTCATCAATCCTAGGTAACGGGTATTTGTTTTTAACCGTTACCTGATTTAAACCTCTATAATCGATACAAAGACGTAACCCTCCATCTTTCTTCTTGACGAATAAGACTGGTGCTCCCCACGGCGACGTGCTAGGTCGTATATACCCCTTTTGTAATAATTCCTCAAGTTGCTCCTTGAGTTCATTCATTTCTAGGGTTGCCATGCGATAAGGAGCTTTTGATACAGGTTCTGTTCCGGGAAGTAGATCGATTGTAAACTCGACTTCACGTTCTGGAGGCATTCCAGGAATTTCTTCTGGGAATACATCTGGATACTCCCTCACTACTGGAATGTCATCAATTTTATTCTCCTTTAACTTGAGGTTATGGATATAGCATGCATAAAGCATATATCCTTTCTGCATAAGACTATAAAATTTTAAGGCATTTACTACCTTAGTCTTACGTTTGGGGAGTTGGACATAGTAGTTGACCTTTTTGCCTCTCGTCTTAGACAGTGTAATTTTGTGTTTCTGACACTCAATTACAGCTTTATATTGGGTAAGCCAATCCATTCCCAATATAATATCAAAATCTTTAAGGTCAAATTCTACTAAGTTTGCATAGAACTCAAGGTTCTTAATGACTATAGGAATCCCATCGTATCGTTTGGTGCACGATACAATTTTTCCCGAAGGCAACTGAATTCCTAAGTTAATCATTTTAGGTTTTGGCATCTCTAATTCAGGCAAGATTCTAGAAGAGATAAACGAACAACTTGCTCCAGAATCGAATAAAACCTTAACAGGCACACTTAAAGCCGTAAATGTACCTGTTATCACATCCCCTTGAGTTGAAAGATCTGCCTGATTAATAACATTGAGCCGCCCTATAGGTGCTCCATGGTTCCCTTGTTGGTTTCTATTTTGCTGAGGCCTCTGTCCTTGATTATTTCCGTTTCGCACATCCTGATTATTTGGCTGAGTGGGGATATTGATAAGGTCATCTCTTTTTGTAATATTTTCAATGCGGGTCTTACACTCCTTCCTCATATGACCTTCTCGGCCACATCTATAACATGTACCCGGCTTGGGGCATCCCCTAGCCAAGTGGGGCTTGTTGCATTTTGGGCATTGTGGTATGTACCCTTCATGGTTTCTAGTACCATTGTTGCCCCCTCCTTTGTTTCCCTGGACGGGTCGATTCTGCCCACCTCGAATATTGCCTTTATTGTTGCTGAGGTGGTTGTTGTTGCTGCTGCTTCCTCGGTTGTCCCGAATCCTCTTGTCCTGTCCTTGGAACCCGCGGCTAGACTCCCCGGCTTTTCTCTTCATCTGTTGTACACGAGAAACTGCGACAGCTCGATCGTAGATCGCTTGGAGGGTAGGATACTGAACTCCAGCCACCACTTCTCTAATGGAGAGGTTTAAACCCATTTCGAACTTCTGTGCCTTCTCGGCATCGGTGGAGACTAACTTAGGAGCAAATCTGACTAACTCCTTGAATCTGACATAGTATTCTTGTACAGATTGTGCTCCTTGTCGTAACGATAGAAACTCTTCATACATTGCTGCTTTGGTACTCATCGGGTAAAACCTTTCTCTTAGAGCTTGAAACTTTTGACAATTTCCGTCCCACGAGCATTTTCTAAAATTATACCAGGTTAGGATTTATTAAATGAAAAGCGTTATGATTCACGGGAAAGGGTTTAGGGATATATCAAGATTATTAGTCTTTTTATTACTCAAGTGTGGTGCTTTGGTTTCAAATGGCGCTGTAGTCCTCTCTGTCATGAAATGTTGACAAATCTCATGGCATAGTCGGGATAGGTTGACCTTCAGCCTGTCACACTGAGGATCCCCGGCAAATATGCCATGATACTTCTCATCAATTCTTGCCATAAGATTTCCTGCCATGAAACTTTTGACTAATTCCCACTACATGAGTATTTTCCGAAAATTCGTGATCCTGGTTTAGGTTTTATTTAATGAAACCAATTTATGATGGCGGGGTTGTGATTAGGGATAGATTTATACGTAGTCATGTTTTTATTGCTCGTGTTTAAGAAACTGTGCCCCCGAAAGCGCACGGTGTCAAAAATTGCAGTAATTTATAGTAAGACCGGATCGTTCACTGGAGGATGTGCGATAGAAGCAGGGCCCACGTCATTTACTAAGATTTTCCACTCGGTTACTCGATTCAAGTTTGTGAAATGACTAACAACTACTTGACAGAATTTAAACTAAGCTATGAAAGCAATTAAAACAAAGCAGGCAGAATTATTCTAGAAAGCGAATTAAATTTAATCTAAGAAAGCAATAAAATTAATCTAAGAAAGCGATTAAAATTATCTAAGAAAGCAGATTTAAAATGAGACAGAAGGGACAGGAGAGAAAAGAATAAAGATTGGACAAGATTCAGATGAAACACAGTTAAACTTCCATTTTAATACACAGATCTTTGTTTGGGATAATCCTTCAGTTAGCTAACTCTCATGCTCTCTATACCATGTTCCCTTTAACAGACAGGTACTTACAGTAAGAGGTTACATGCTCTTAAGACAGCAAAATCTAAGTTACCACAGACTCACAACTGCCCTCATACGGCCGTGTGGAGGCATGTTATTTATCTGTGGTGGACAAGCAACACCTGACAAATAATTTATTGAAGTGGCAAGTACCGCTATCATTCCCCCATGTCACACCCGAAGATTCTAATCAAGCCCTGAACTATCCCTTAACTCTCAGTCCTAGTAGCAGTTACACAACTCTCAATACAACCGAGTGACCTCTAACAAAAGCATTTAAAAGAAAGCGATAAGGAAAGCATTTAAAATCCTATCACTCGGAAGTCTGACCCTGGTAGTAAGAGAAAGCCCCCAGTCAGGATGACCGGTTGTGGATCAAGAATTCCCTATTCTCGGTGAACCGCTCGCAGTGTTCACTTCGCGTCGGGTGGTTATGAGATACAAACTAATGAAACAAACTAATAAATTAGTTCGTTCCGGATGCACTCACTCAGGACTCAAAAATAGGCTTTGGCAGAAGAAAATAGCAGTTGAGAGAATACTCAACCCTACCTTAGAAAATAACCAAGGCCCGGATGTTGTTCCTCTAGTATTATCTATTACACCTTATCGGAATCCAAGTGGAATCTGACCCAGTGCAATATTTAATACAAGATTTCCAACAAACAACAATTTTGGAAAATAATAAATCTGAAAATCATTCCCTATCAGGTACTAGACTCTCAATTAAAACACAGATCCTTTCAGTCTAGGTGAGACCTAATCGTTGACTCTGCTTCTAATTTCCCAAAATCAACCCCCAGTCGGATATAAATTAGTCATAACTGTCGAATTTATCCCTTACTCAGATCCGGATTTTATAAAGGAATTTTTGTTGGAAATTTATTATGAGACATCTGATTAAAATCAAGACTTCTATGTCCAAGGGAAGGATCCCAAAATAATATGACCACACTATCTACATAGTAATATCATGCATAAATTTATAGAGAAGTGTAAAATGAAATAACCCAAAATATAAGGTGGGTTTAGACAGAATGTGAAACACAGAGATGGAATAGCCGGAGATGAGAAGAATTTATTTGGCTAAAAAGATGACAAAAATAATCAAGATAATCCGGACTGCAAACATCTGCTATCCAGGTCCTGATCATTTCAGGTGGGATGATTTTTAGATAGTGAATTGCCTCAAATGACAGTTGCCGCCGTCATCTCAGACTCCACTATCTGTGAATTTGGATAAAAACCCACATATTCTATTACTACAGTAATTATTAGATAATATTGGCATATATCATCTAACATTACTACAGCTCCAGATTCAGGTTTGAAATTAAAATAAAGAAAAGAAAACTGTATCCGGATGGGAGTCAGCTGAGCAGCTATTATAATCCCGGAGGGACGAACTGCCAAGGCTTCCACCGACCACTATCCGGACCATGCAAAATAACAACTAGTAATTAATATACAGATCACGAGCTAGTTATCCGTGTGGGAATACCCGCCAACATTAATCTGATATATTCCTTACTAGCTGTTTCACACATCACGGAAAGGACAAAATAAAATAAAAGAAAATATTTTTGGGTCATCTTGCATGAGAGACATTGGTTTCTCATGCAAGGGTATGGAATTAAATCCATAATCACTCTTTATGTCTAAATAATCACTCATTCCATAATCAATTAATTAATTACAGTCCGGATTATATACTTAGATCATTAGAGTTTAATCACTTGTAGAAGAATCTTTTAATGGGGAATTGAACAAAGTTCTTTATATCAAATTGATCGTGGGTTGAGATCATTGGATCTCAACCTCAAAATATTAATATAAAGGTTCAATTAATTAATGGATTGAGATGAAGAATGAAAACTTGGCAAAAAGGTGCCACCTTGTCGCGATGAAGAGTTCGTGTCGCGGAGCGTGGCTCCGCGACAAAGGTTTCGCGACAAAGGGGTGGGAAATAAAAGAAATGGGATTTTGAAAATTTAGGGTTTGCTTTGTCGCTAAGTAAAGAAAATTTTGTCGCGGAACGTGGTTCCGCGACAAGAGCATAGCGACAAAAAGAGTTGAAAGTTGGACAAGGCATAATTCTTGTCGCGGAACAAGAGGTTTTGGCGCGGAACGTGGTTCCGCGACAAGGTAACTCCGCGACAAAGCCCTTCCAGAATAAAATCACAAGTATTTGGATCCTTGGTCGCTAATCAAGATTTTGTCGCCGAACGTGGTTCCGCGCCAAGGGGTGTTTCACGACCAAGGGTTTTAAAATAATGGTCAACAAATGTTCTTTGGCACCTTTGTCGCCAAAGCACCATTTTGTCGCGGAACGTGGTTCCGCGACAAGAGTTGTTCCGCGACAAAGGTGTGTCCAGTACACATGTCAGAAAAGTAAAGTGGAACAGTGGCATGCATTATGTGTGATCTCACCCATTTCAGATTCAAAAGCTAAACTAAGCTCAAAATAACAAAACAGAATTTGAATCTAGCTAGAACATGCTTGAACATAAAAGAAACAAAACAAACTTAGAACTTAAAAAACCCTAATCTGAGCTTGATCACCCATAAGCATGCAACATCATCCCAAGAAAAAGTCACCAAGCAGTGACATTAAATGCAAAACGAGGGTCAAATGACCCAAGGACAACGAAAACGGTAAGATCCATGGGGTGTGAGACCCATTTCATGATTTTGGGACACAAATGGAGAATGTTTTCCCATATTATTAAACGGTGTTGTTCATACCCATGGTTTGGGTACCACAAACCCTTAAACAAAAGTTTAGAACAAGAACAAGGTGTAAAACTGGCTATCTAACCCAAGTGCAGTAAACTACTTCTAACTAGTGCATAAATTAAATAATACAAAAAAAATCTAACTAAACTACCCTAAACTAAACTAACTACTGAACTTCCCACTTGTCTTCAAGAGTGAGTATTTTCTCTAAAATTCTTCCAACCTCTAGCTCAAAGGAAACACCTCATATTTATAGAGGGGAAACCCTAAGCTCATGAGCCTTGATTTGAGCCCATTGTGTCTCAAGACATCACACACATCACAGCTTTGTCTCGGAGCACCAAGTTTGGTCGCGGAACACACTGCATGTGGCAAAGCTTCTCGACTGGGTCTTGTGTCTCTAAAACTGTATCTTGGTCGCGGAACATGCCTTTGTCGCGGAGCATGCCATCGCGACAAAGGTCATCGCGACAAAAGTGCTTGGCTGGTCTCTTCTTCATCTGGGCCACTTGGTCGCGGAACCCCTCCTTTGTCGCGGAACACTGCATCGCGCCAAGGGGCTTCCGCGACAAAGGTCTTCCTGGGCCTGCTGGATTGGGCCAGATGGGCCGAAAATATTCTTTTTGTGGGCTTTTCTATCTTTTTCCCATCCTTTTGTTTCCTTTTCTTTTTCTCATGTTTTTGGATTTTTCTAACATAAATATGTAATAAAATTACATATTTATGCCCTTTTTCACACCAGGTTATTATTTTTACAATTATGCATAAATTAGTCCAATTCGACTGCTTTCTTACTTAATGTAAGACCGGAATGCGATCAAATGCCCGTTTAAGACACGGAAATGGATTGAAAATAATGGTCATTTCTGGCCATTATCAACATCCTCACATTTAATACTGATCGTCCCCGAGCAGTCAGAGTCAATGTTCGTAAGAACACGGACTCTACTTATTCAATTCATTTTCGTGGCTTCATAAATCACATCCTTTTTGGATTGGGATAAGACAATCAAAAATTACAAGTATTAAATTCCCTTGATTGCAGTGTTTAATGAAATGATACTTGCTCACTATATCGGGCCTACAAATCAAACATTATTATCAATCCTTCATGAACATCATGTTTGAAAGATGCAAAGATTAAAAATTAGAATTAGGGCATGACATGAACATTCTTAATGAAGCAGAGCCTCACTTATAAGAGAATCGGAAAGATCACTCACTCTCAATTGGGGCTCAGTCAGTGAACGCTCATAATCAGTTTTAATTAAATTCTCTCATATGCTTGCAATCAGACCAACTCGCCACCGGCTCATTTCTTCAAATCGAGATCACGAGGTCTTATTTAAGGGTTATAACGGGGCGTACGGTTGTAACATTGGGTAGGAAAAGGAATCTATTGGGTTAAGAAGTGGCAAGAATTAATATTATCATAACATGGCATATTTTTATTTAAAAGTTTATGATCACCAATATGTTTTTCTTTCTTTTGCTTTTCTTTTTCTATTGCATGACATTAGACTATGTCTAATTTGCTTTGTCATTTGCAATTTATTGATGTTGAATGAAATTCAACTTCTTCTCTTTTTTTTTTTTTTTTGAATCGGTTTATTGAATACCGATTTGATGAATTCATGATCATAATTTTAATGCCTTGATAAAATTTATTCTTGCACACTTGGGTTTGAATTTTTTTTTTTTTTTTGGTCTTTTTAGAAGGCTTGGAATAATGTAGAGGGCTTCAAAGAAAAATTAGGCTTATAGGCTCAAATTGGTTAATCCTAAAGGGAAAATATTTTTGGGTTTGGATTTCAAAAGAAGGCCAAGAATTTGGGTTTTCTAGGTGCCTCGATCATATGCTCGATTTCGGGAATATGGCATGGTCTTGAATCGGTCACAATTGCAAGTTCTAGTTTCCTTTAATCAAAATGATTCACACATCAAAGAAAATGAATGAGTAAAAGTGACTCATGGCTCAAATCTCACAAGGTTGGGTTGATTCATGTCATACAATATTCTCAAATTTAATCAAAGCTTAATTCTAACAATTTACTCAATCGAAATCTCTAACATGCAGATTTATTACCCAATAAGCTGATCGCATCATTAAATTTTTATAGCTCAAAACCTCAGGAATTCATGTCATGCATGTTCTCAATTATATTATCCCAATTTAAAAGTTTGAAAATTTAATCACAAGCCTAAATTCAACATGTGAATTTAGAGCAATTTTATGCATATTTTTGCTGGTTATTTAATTGAAAGCAGTAAAGAGGCACTGCTGACATACTGAGTATGCCAACAGCATATTTTTGGCCTGACAGTCACTTATTCATCTCGGACTGTGCAGACATCTTTTCAAGAATAAAATTGTTTGGACTGCAAAATTCCAAAATTAAAACAGTGAATGATATCAATTACAAGAGATTTCATTGCAATCAGAACGATTTTGCACAAGGGAAATGAAATTCTCTTATATGATATTTACAATTATGCTCGATTAAAATGACAATTACACGCTCAATCTGTTTTCTCTTCTGGCTGATTCGACGGCTCTGCGACACCTGATGGAGGTGGGGGTGGCTTGGGGAGTTGACTGATGAGTGCTTGCATCAGTGTTTCCATCATCTTGCGCTGCTTTTCTTCACTCTCCACTCTTTCTCTATGTATGCGCTCTTCCCTTTCCATCATCATTTGCCTGAATTCCGCCTCTTTCCTTTCCTTCTCCTGCTTCTCCTTCCGTTTCTCTTCCTTTTCTCTCCTACGCTCTTCGCGCTCTTCTTCTCTCTCCCTCCTTCGCTCTTCACGCTCCTCTTCTGCCCTTTTCTGCTGTCCCTCTTGGCTTGCCATAATTACATCAGTCATGGATTTCATTCCCTCGAGCATAGATTGACTCATTCTGCTCACCATCTCAATCGTTTGGGAATCAGCAGGGAACTGAGATACGTTCTGGCTTTGAGGAGGCATCTGAGGTTGAGGTTGAGTCGGAGGTGGAATTGGAATCTCTGTCCGTTCTTGGTCCGCAGGAGGCTCCTCTTGAACATTCGAAGGTCCTGCATCAGCACAGGTTTTCTGTGTTCCCTTCTTTGTCTTGGGCTGCCTCTTTCGTTTTCTTGATGTCTGCCCACCCGATATGAAAGAGGATTGAGCGTCTGAATCTCCTCTGACGAATAGTTGGGGGAGGGAGTATCTGATACTCTCACACAGGGGGAGTCTCGGCACACTGATAGGTGGGTTCACTTTCACCACTGTGTCACCCTCAAAAGCGCTCAAATCAACTCCCTGAGCTATGCAGATTCTCCTAATCAGATTTGGATAGCATAGCACCTGTCTATCCTTTATCCGGGTTATCATCACCTTGAATACATGCCTCCCTATATTTAGTTTTGCTCCGCTCCACATTCTTGCAAATCCCATTAGCACATTTCCAGATGTGGTGTGCGGATGCGAGTTGGGCCGGATCTTGGACATGTAGAACTCATAAGTTGGCATGAACTGTATCCGCAGCCATTTTGCATTGAATGTGTGCCCAGGGGCGGTCACGCTTGTCATGCTGTTAGCCAAGGTTGCATACTTCGCATATTCACTCGTTTTGGCTCTCTTTGTCATGATCTCATCAGGGGGAAATTCACTTTGGATATCTGGAGTCCCGAAGAACTGATTCAGCCAGTCAGGTGCAATGTTAATCACTTGTCCACGAACCCATGTTGTTCTGGCATCTTTATCAATGTTGCAGAAGAATTCCTTTGTTAGTTCCACGAAGCCATCTTCGTCGTGATGCAGCATGAAGTTACCCCACTCTTGATTTCTGTAGAAAGTCTCAACAGTGGGGTGCGACAACGCATCGGGTCTGAACCCTTTATCTGGCACTATCATCTTCTGCAACTTCTTATACTTTTCTGCATTCTCTTTGTTGCCATTGAACTTGATCTGAACCTGTTCTTCGCTCAGCTTTTTCTTCCCATATTCCTTTGAAACGCCCATTCTTTGCCTTACAGTATTCTCAGACCAAAACTCGACTGGTCGAATGGATCCGACAGATTCGTCGTCGCTCGTGTGCCAGTCTGTTTGATCGTCTCCCTCCTGTGGCTGGTCATCCCTTGGTTCAGCCTCATCTCCCCTCTAACTTGGCTCTCGCTCTCCATGAGCTGTTTCATCTCCGAATTCCTCCTCAACCTGTTTAATTACATGTTTCATCGTATTGAGTTCACAATTTACAGGCAAAGAAGATGTAGTTACATGAAAATTACGGTCATCAACATCAGTTGATACCTCCTCCTCCTCCCTAATTCTTGCAGCTCGTCCAACTGGACGTTGGAAAATAGGCGCCATTTGGTCCATGAATTCTTGCTCCTCTTGCTGAGCTTCTTCTTCTGAATCATTCCCATCTGCAGCTTCAGTCAAAATTCCTTGAACCTTTTCCTTAAGCGCAGAGGCCATGAGATAGTCGCCTGGCTGCTTTTCCAAGGTTTTGGCCAGTGCTACCGGATCTATGGAGTCTTGTGGTCCTTCTGACTGTTCAGGTTGGTGCGACGGGCCTTCGTGAGTGATGAATTCTTCAATTCTGGCCGTGCCCACGAGGGGATCAATCAATTGACCCACTTCTGTCTGATATCTGATTTGATTTGGCTTTTCTCCAGCATCAATTCTCGTTTCAATCTGTTCGTTGATGTTCTGTCTCAATTCTTTCCGAAGTGTCTCAGCACTACGAATCGAGGGGCCAGTCCATCCTGGTGGTTGTTCTTCTTTGATCTTCAATCCCTTTCCTTCGACTCCACCAGTGATCTTCAGTTCGAAATCTTCCTCATCACCCCGCTCAACCTCTCCAGATTTCCTGCTTTCCAGCTCAGCCTGCACCTTTCTGGCAGTTTCTTCATCCCTGGTCTGCTGGATATTCTTTCTGATCTGCTCTTCCTCTGCAGCTTTCTTTTCCATTGCCAAGCATTCTTCCTCAGTCAATTTCTCTACTCCCGAACCACCTGTTACTTGATCCAGCAAACCAGCTAATGCAAGTTCATCATTGTGCATTTTTCTGGCTAGCTCAGCATCGGATATCACCTGGTGCTTCTTTTTCGGGGGTGGTGGCGGCATCGGCTTTTTTACCTCTGTCCTTGGGATCTGTGGGCTCTACCACTTTCCTGACAGTTGGCTCAGGTTCCTTGATCTCCACTTTCTTTTCCGGAGCTCTTGCTGGTTTATCCTTATCAGTGGACTTTATCAACCTTCTCCTCATTCCCGGTTGAGGTGCTGGCTGACCTTCAGATGTAACAACAGCGGTGGAGGTTTTCTCGGGATGTATGGGTGCCTTAGTGGTGGCAGGTGCTGGTACTTCAGATTGAGCTGGCTGCGTTGGAGTCCGGGTTGCTTTTTGTTGCACCACTGGCTCGGACGTAGCAACTTCTTGCACGTTAGTCTGCTCTCTAGGCGGCAAAGCCGAAGCTTGTACTGCTGGCTGGGTAGGCTGTGGGTTGGCCTCAGGAGGGGTGGAAAAATAAGCATCAATCTCGGCATCTGGGTCCTCTTCCCTATTTGGTTCACCCTCGTAGCCTAGTTGCTTCTCGGCGCGCTGTAAATAATCCTCAATGAAACTCTTTTGAGTGATTCTCCCCAGTTGGTCCTCCCAGTCCTTCTTGATCTTGGAGCAGAACTTACTCCGAACATTGTTGTTGTAGTGCAAGACCTTTTTCCCATTAGCCGTACTATTACAGTATTCAAGTGCAAACTTGTCCATTTCCATGATCAATTCCCAGTAGGAGTCCCTGTACTGATTCATCATGCTCCCTACCAGATCCTTTTGAATTCCTTCTAGGTAGGACATGTCTTCTGCCGAATCGTACGTGAGATACAACCCAGCCTCAGTTTTGGATAGTAAATTGAACTGCCTTTCATTTTTCCTTTTGGGTTTCCAGCCACCTTTGCGTATATCCACTTGCAGCTGGTCCCTTAATACTGCTATGTGCTGGGGAAATTCATCATCTTTGTTTGTTCCGTACCGTCCATACCTTCTATGTGTGAAGATGGTTTCAAGTACCTCATCTGCAGGTAATACTACTCCTTCTTCCAGAAAGGACTTAGTGATACTTGGATTGCCTTTTCCCCAGACAGTAGTCAGTTCGTCCCATTGATCGCGTGCATCCTTGATCATCTTCCTCATTGTGTTCAACAGTGAGGTGTTGCGGCTTTGTTCAAATTTCTCAGCATTTTTGAGGCGTTTGTACAGATTGAAGGTCAGCTCTCGATGCCTGGCCCGAGCTAGATCTGTAATCCACCTCTGCTCCACTGGTCCTTTTGCTTCAAACAGATACGGATTCCACTTGAATGGGAATGCTTCATACATCATGATGGCCCCACTGTTGATAACCCTGCTTAGATCCATCTTTTTGTGTTCGAAGGCCATCCGAACTTGAGGATCTACGATCTGGTTAGGGATGATGATGTCAAAGTCAGCTATATTTGGATCTTTCGTTCCTTTTTCCACATGCCGATTCCACACAGCCCTGTGCTCTTTGAACCTCAATTGGATGCGCTCATGGTGGACTTCAGGAGTTGTCTTTTCGTCTTGAGGGGCATGCCCCATCATCCTTATCCAAAACTTCTTCAGGAAGTGATAGTAGTCCCTTTCTATTGATGCAGCGACTATCGACCTTTCCTCTGGAGGGATATGCACGTCCCATCCCGGAGAAAGTTTCAATTTTTCGTCCGTAGTGTGGTCCAGAGGTACCTTGTAAACTGATTTGATGGCATCTCTTGCGTCCTTAATCTCTGTTCGATCAATTGAGGCCTGCTTGCCAGCAGCCTCATACGTGCAGTCAGGTAACCCGATGCCTGATTGCACTACCAATGCATTCCTGAAAAAGGTCAAAGTGTTCAGATACATCCAAATTTTTATAAGTTTTCAAAGACTACTCAGGTGTGAAAGTCAACATCCTCACATTTTGAGCTTTGCTAAGCTCGAAATGTGATTTAAGTGATTCAATCTTGAGTTTATTAAAAGATCCAAAGATAAGGTATTATGCCTTAGGACCTAGAAGGAGATGTCTTAATTGGATTATTGAGGTCCAATCAAAAAAAAAAGGGGGAAATAAAATAAAGTGGTCATTGGACCAAAAATTCCCTTTTTTAGTGGGCCATTGGGCCCAAAAGTTTGTTTTTTCCAATTTTTTAAACAAGCACGAGGCACTTGTTGAAAATGGAATGAAATGATGATGGTGGAATGGATGGCTCGAAAATGGAATGTGCAATGGAGGCATGGCGGATTGGATTTGCTATTTCCGGATTGTTTGGACTGTCATTGGACAATTAAAACGTTCAAGAAAATGCAAACACTATTTTTAATTTTTGAAAAGGTTGACTTGATTTTATTTAATGAAAAGTGGGATGTGTGTGGTCCCATTTTTGGATTTTTGTAAAAAGGTAGCAGTTGAGGTGGCAAAATACTGCTACTTAACTCACACTTTTTAGTTCCATTGGGAACAAAAACACATTTGTCAACCCAAAATTCCTAGTACTATTTTTGTCTTTTGTGAAAAAGTGATTCTTGCTGAAAAGTGGATGGTGCACTGGGATTGCCATAAAAAGGCCATACACCCACTTTTATGCAGATTGCTGTACCCATACACACAAGTTGCCAAAATCAGGGGAGGGGCATTAAATGAACATTGGCATGCAAACAACATGAACTCTCAAAGCAAACCATCAACACATGCTCATGCTCTTTCTCAACATAAGATCAAACTACCTAACATGCTTCAAAGTCTCAGCAAGAACGTCAAATTAATCAAATCAGCATGCTTTCTTACTAATCGACCCAACAAAAACACTCATGCTTTGCAAAATCGAGACAATCAATAACACCCAGCTATCCAGAGAAAAAAATAACCAAATGTTCATTGACATACAGATAAGGCTCAGATTTCTCAAATCATGAATGCACACAGAAGCAATTAAATGAGATAAAGACCGAGTTCCCTTTGGAAAGTGAATTATTCCTGTGAACACTAAAAGCTTGAAAAACCAACAATGGTGAGAATTTGCCAGTGCTAACTCCTACCTGCTGTCTGAGTTCTCTAACAGCCCTAACTTCTCAAAATCGAATGCCCATACAAAATCGATCTTCCCCAACCCCAATCAAAAACACACTTCTTCCAAAACATGCTCGGCCAACACAAGAAATCACAGCAATCCTCAAATAAACTAAGCCCACTTCAAGAATCGCCTAAAATCAAACTAAAACAGAGGGAAAGAACATAAAACAGCCCTATTTACATAAATGGAAAAGAAAACAACACAAGGATCGCAATACAGGGCCTCGAGAATGCGCAAGAATCGGATAGAAAACACTTACCAGGGCTCGGTCTGCTTCGGGGGCGAAGATGAAGATGGAGGTTCCATTGGGTTCGCGAAAATTGGGCAGAGTAACGCCTGGAAGTGGCGGGATACGAGTGCGAGGAACACTGTGGTGTTCTTCGGAAAAGGCTTTTGCGTACGAGCAGTTTTCGCAAATTTTCTAAGTGTGGGAGCGTGGGGAAGAAGAGGGAGGCGGAGAGGTTTAAATACTAATGGGCCGGTCGCGGAACCCTAGCCCATGGTCGCGGAACAGGACTACGCGACCAGGCTTGGCGACATTAGATCTGTCGCGGAGTGTGAGACTTTGTCGCGGAGTCATGCACCGCGACAAAGTGTACCGCGACAAAATGGCGAGGAAGAATGGAGTGGTGTGCCCGTGTCGCGGAATAGGAGCTTTGTCGCGGTGCAGTGCTCCGCGACAAGGACAAACAGAGTTCAGGGGCGAGTAAAATTTTGTCGCGGAATTGCACTTGGTCGCGATGCTGGGCATCGCGACAAAATGGTCACTCCGCGACAAAGACGAACAAGGTTTGCTGATGAGGGGAGTTTTGTCGCGGAGTTGCACTTGGTCGCGGAACGTTGTTTCGCGACAAAATGGTCATTCCGCGACAAACTCTTTGGATTTTCAAATTTTCAACGGATTGGGCCCGAGTGTGATATTGGGCCTGCGTCCATTTTATTTGAGTTGGACCTGAATGAATTCAGTCCAAGTAAATTCAAATCATTGGGCCATTATTTAAAATAATCTACTTGCGAAAGATTAGGTTGGGTCATTTCCATTTATCTGCGAGATTCGTTTCGGATTTTAAGTTGCTTTAAATTCTGAAAGTAATTCCTCAGATTTGTGGAATTTCCCCAACCAAGAACCTGGTTTTCCATGCTTTTTCTGCTCCTTCTTTTTGGTGGTTCCGAATTTCCTGCAAGACAGATAAATACCCATTAGGTTAGGTTTTCTCCTCAGTTCAACATCCTCACATTTAGAGTCTTGGTACTCTAAATGTTCAATTAATCTTGAGGGTACTTTTTCTGTTCTTGATTCGATATATTACACTAAACTAGACTCATCGAAGCTAATCTAGGAGTAATCAGGAGTGTAATTCTCTTAATAAACGACGCTGCATCCTCCCCGGCAACGGCGCCATGAAACTTTTGACAATTTCCGTCCCACGAGCATTTTCTAAAATTATACCAGGTTAGGATTTATTAAATGAAAAGCGTTATGATTCACGGGAAAGGGTTTAGGGATATATCAAGATTATTAGTCTTTTTATTACTCAAGTGTGGTGCTTTGGTTTCAAATGGCGCTGTAGTCCTCTCTGTCTTGAAATGTTGACAAATCTCATGGCATAGTCGGGATAGGTTGACCTTCAGCCTGTCACACTGAGGATCCCCGACAAATATGCCATGATACTTCTCATCAATTCTTGCCATAAGATTTCCTGCCATGAAACTTTTGACTAATTCCCACTACATGAGTATTTTCCGAAAATTCGTGATCCTGGTTTAGGTTTTATTTAATGAAACCAATTTATGATGGCGGGGTTGTGATTAGGGATAGATTTATACGTAGTCATGTTTTTATTGCTCGTGTTTAAGAAACTGTGCCCCCGAAAGCGCACGGTGTCAAAAATTGCAGTAATTTATAGTAAGACCGGATCGTTCACTGGAGGATGTGCGATAGAAGCAGGGCCCACGTCATTTACTAAGATTTTCCACTCGGTTACTCGATTCAAGTTTGTGAAATGACTAACAACTACTTGACAGAATTTAAACTAAGCTATGAAAGCAATTAAAACAAAGCAGGCAGAATTATTCTAGAAAGCGAATTAAATTTAATCTAAGAAAGCAATAAAATTAATCTAAGAAAGCGATTAAAATTATCTAAGAAAGCAGATTTAAAATGAGACAGAAGGGACAGGGAGAAAAGAATAAAGATTGGACAAGATTCAGATGAAACACAGTTAAACTTCCATTTTAATACACAGATCTTTGTTTGGGATAATCCTTCAGTTAGCTAACTCTCATGCTCTCTATACCATGTTCCCTTTAACAGACAGGTACTTACAGTAAGAGGTTACATGCTCTTAAGACAGCAAAATCTAAGTTACCACAGACTCACAACTGCCCTCACACGGCCGTGTGGAGGCATGTTATTTATCTGTGGTGGACAAGCAACACCTGACAAATCATTTATTGAAGTGGCAAGTACCGCTATCATTCCCCCATGTCACACCGAAGATTTTAATCAAGCCCTGAACTATCCCTTAACTCTCAGTCCTAGTAGCAGTTACACAACTCTCAATACAACCGAGTGACCTCTAACAAAAGCATTTAAAGAAAGCGATAAGGAAAGCATTTAAAATCCTATCACTCGGAGGTTTTTGAAAGTCTGACCCTGGTAGTAAGAGAAAGCCCCCAGTCAGGATGACCGGTTGTGGATCAAGAATTCCCTATTCTCGGTGAACCGCTCGCAGTGTTCACTTCGCGTCGGGTGGTTATGAGATACAAACTAATGAAACAAACTAATAAATTAGTTCGTTCCGGATGCACTCACTCAGGACTCAAAAATAGGCTTTGGCAGAAGAAAATAGCAGTTGAGAGAATACTCAACCCCTACCTTAGAAAATAACCAAGGCCCGGATGTTGTTCCTCTAGTATTATCTATTACACCTTATCGGAATCCAAGTGGAATCTGACCCAGTGCAATATTTAATACAAGATTTCCAACAAACAGCAATTTTGGAAAATAATAAATCTGAAAATCATTCCCTATCAGGTACTAGACTCTCAATTAAAACACAGATCCTTTCAGTCTAGGTGAGACCTAATCGTTGACTCTGCTTCTAATTTCCCAAAATCAACCCCCAGTCGGATATAAATTAGTCATAACTGTCGAATTTATCCCTTACTCAGATCCGGATTTTATAAAGGAATTTTTGTTGGAAATTTATTATGAGACATCTGATTAAAATCAAGACTTCTATGTCCAAGGGAAGGATCCCAAAATAATATGACCACACTATCTACATAGTAATATCATGCATAAATTTATAGAGAAGTGTAAAATGAAATAACCCAAAATATAAGGTGGGTTTAGACAGAATGTGAAACACAGAGATGAAATAGCCGGAGATGAGAAGAATTTATTTGGCTAAAAAGATGATAAAAATAATCAAGATAATCCGGACTGCAAACATCTGCTATCCAGGTCCTGATCATTTCAGGTGGGATGATTTTTAGATAGTGAATTGCCTCAAATGACAGTTGCCGCCGTCATCTCAGACTCCACTATCTGTGAATTTGGATAAAAACCCACATATTCTATTACTACAGTAATTATTAGATAATATTGGCATATATCATCTAACATTACTACAGCTCCAGATTCAGGTTTGAAATTAAAATAAAGAAAAGAAAACTGTATCCGGATGGGAGTCAGCTGAGCAGCTATTATAATCCCGGAGGGACGAACCGCCAAGGCTTCCACCGACCACTATCCGGACCATGCAAAATAACAACTAGTAATAATATACAGATCACGAGCTAGTTATCCGTGTGGGAATACCCGCCAACATTAATCTGATATATTCCTTACTAGCTGTTTCACACATCACGGAAAGGACAAAATAAAATAAAAGAAAATATTTTTGGGTCATCTTGCATGAGAGACATTGGTTTCTCATGCAAGGGTATGGAATTAAATCCATAATCACTCTTTATGTCTAAATAATCACTCATTCCATAATCAATTAATTAATTACAGTCCGGATTATATACTTAGATCATTAGAGTTTAATCACTTGTAGAAGAATCTTTTAATGGGGAATTGAACAAAGTTCTTTATATCAAATTGATCGTAGGTTGAGATCATTGGATCTCAACCTCAAAATATTAATATAAAGGTTCAATTAATTAATGGATTGAGATGAAGAATGAAAACTTGGCAAAAAGGTGCCACCTTGTCGCGATGCAGAGTTCGTGTCGCGGAGCGTGGCTCCGCGACAAAGGTTTCGCGACAAAGGGGTGGGAAATAAAAGAAATGGGATTTTGAAAATTTAGGGTTTGCTTTGTCGCTAAGTAAAGAAAACTTTGTCGCGGAACGTGGTTCCGCGACAAGAGCATAGCGACAAAAAGGTTTGAAAGTTGGACAAGGCATAATTCTTGTCGCGGAACAAGAGGTTTTGGCGCGGAACGTGGTTCCGCGACAAGGTAACTCCGTGACAAAGCCCTTC
Source organism: Hygrophila difformis (assembly GCA_030278955.1). Taxonomy (NCBI): domain Eukaryota; kingdom Viridiplantae; phylum Streptophyta; class Magnoliopsida; order Lamiales; family Acanthaceae; genus Hygrophila; species Hygrophila difformis. Next base: position 186,947 of record JAOANR010000294.1, read on the forward strand.
CAGAATAAAATCACAAGTATTTGGATCTTTGGTCGCTAATCAAGATTTTGTCGCCGAACGTGGTTTTGCGCCAAGGGGTGTTTCGCAACCAAGGGTTTTAAAATAATGGTCAACAAATGTTCTTTGGCACCTTTGTCGCCAAAGCACCATTTTGTCGCGGAACGTGGTTCCGCGACAAGAGTTGTTCCGCGACAAAGGTGTGTCCAGTACACATGTCAGAAAAGTAAAGTGGAACAGTGGCATGCATTATGTGTGATCTCACCCATTTCAGATTCAAAAACTAAACAAAGCTCAAAATAACAAAACAGAATTTGAATCTAGCTAGAACATGCTTGAACATAAAAGAAACAAAACAAACTTAGAACTTAAAAAACCCTAATCTGAGCTTGATCACCCATAAGCATGCAACATCATCCCAAGAAAAAGTCACCAAGCAGTGACATTAAAATGCAAAACGAGGGTCAAATGACCCAAGGAAAACGAAAACGGTAAGATCCATGGGGTGTGAGACCCATTTCATGATTTTGGGACACAAATGGAGAATGTTTTCCCATATTATTAAACGGTGTTGTTCATACCCATGGTTTGGGTACCACAAACCCTTAAACAAAAGTTTAGAACAAGAACAAGGTGTAAAACTGACTATCTAACCCAAGTGCAGTAAACTACTTCTAACTAGTGCATAAATTAAATAATACAAAAAAAATCTAACTAAACTACCCTAAACTAAACTAACTACTGAACTTCCCACTTGTCTTCAAGAGTGAGTATTTTCTCTAAAATTCTTCCAACCTCTAGCTCAAAGGAAACACCTCATATTTATAGAGGGGAAACCCTAAGCTCATGGGCCTTGATTTGAGCCCATTGTGTCTCAAGACATCACACACATCACAGCTTTGTCTCGGAGCACCAAGTTTGGTCGCGGAACACACTGCATGTGGCAAAGCTTCTCGACTGGGTCTTGTGTCTCTAAAACTGTATCTTGGTCGCGGAACATGCCTTTGTCGCGGAGCATGCCATCGCGACAAAGGTCATCGCGACAAAAGTGCTTGGCTGGTCTCTTCTTCATCTGGGCCACTTGGTCGCGGAACCCCTCCTTTGTCGCGGAACACTGCATCGCGCCAAGGGGCTTCCGCGACAAAGGTCTTCCTGGACCTGCTGGATTGGGCCAGATGGGCCGAAAATATTCTTTTTGTGGGCTTTTCTATCTTTTTCCCATCCTTTTGTTTCCTTTTCTTTTTCTCATGTTTTTGGATTTTTCTAACATAAATATGTAATAAAATTACATATTTATGCCTTTTTCACACCAGCTTATTATTTTTACAATTATGCATAAATTAGTCCAATTCGACTGCTTTCTTACTTAATGTAAGACCGGAATGCGATCAAATGCCCGTTTAAGACACGGAAATGGATTGAAAATAATGGTCATTTCTGGCCATTATCAG
>JAOANR010000043.1:0-12500 GCA_030278955.1 Hygrophila difformis
GGGGGGGGGGGGGGGGGGGGGGGGGGGGGGGGGGGGGGGGGGGGGGGGGGGGGGGGGGGGGGGGGGGGGGGGGGGGGGGGGGGGGGGGGGGGGGGGGGGGGGGGGGGGGGGGGGGCGGGGGGGGGGGGGGGGGGGGGGGGGGGGGGGGGGGGGGGGGGGGGGGGGGGGGGGGGGGGGGGGGGGGGGGGGGGGGGGGGGGGGGGGGGGGGGGGGGGGGGGGGGGGGGGGGGGGGGGGGGGGGGGGGGGGGGGGGGGGGGGGGGGGGGGGGGGGGGGGGGGGGGGGGGGGGGGGGGGGGGGGGGGGGGGGGGGGGGGGGGGGGGGGGGGGGGGGGGGGGGGGGGGGGGGGGGGGGGGGGGGGGGGGGGGGGGGGGGGGGGGGGGGGGGGGGGGGGGGGGGGGGGGGGGGGGGGGGGGGGGGGGGGGGGGGGGGGGGGGGGGGGGGGGGGGGGGGGGGGGGGGGAGGGGGGGGGGGGGGGGGGGGGGGGGGGGGGGGGGGGGGGGGGGGGGGGGGGGGGGGGGGGGGGGGGGGGGGGGGGGGGGGGGGGGGGGGGGGGGGGGGGGGGGGGGGGGGGGGGGGGGGGGGGGGGGGGGGGGGGGGGGGGGGGGGGGGGGGGGGGGGGGGGGGGGGGGGGGGGGGGGGGGGGGGGGGGGGGGGGGGGGGGGGGGGGGGGGGGGGGGGGGGGGGGGGGGGGGGGGGGGGGGGGGGGGGGGGGGGGGGGGGGGGGGGGGGGGGGGGGGGGGGGGGGGGGGGGGGGGGGGGGGGGGGGGGGGGGGGGGGGGGGGGGGGGGGGGGGGGGGGGGGGGGGGGGGGGGGGGGGGGGGGGGGGGGGGGGGGGGGGGGGGGGGGGGGGGGGGGGGGGGGGGGGGGGGGGGGGGGGGGGGGGGGGGGGGGGGGGGGGGGGGGGGGGGGGGGGGGGGGGGGGGGGGGGGGGGGGGGGGGGGGGGGGGGGGGGGGGGGGGGGGGGGGGGGGGGGGGGGGGGGGGGGGGGGGGGGGGGGGGGGGGGGGGGGGGGGGGGGGGGGGGGGGGGGGGGGGGGGGGGGGGGGGGGGGGGGGGGGGGGGGGGGGGGGGGGGGGGGGGGGGGGGGGGGGGGGGGGGGGGGGGGGGGGGGGGGGGGGGGGGGGGGGGGGGGGGGGGGGGGGGGGGGGGGGGGGGGGGGGGGGGGGGGGGGGGGGGGGGGGGGGGGGGGGGGGGGGGGGGGGGGGGGGGGGGGGGGGGGGGGGGGGGGGGGGGGGGGGGGGGGGGGGGGGGGGGGGGGGGGGGGGGGGGGGGGGGGGGGGGGGGGGGGGGGGGGGGGGGGGGGGGGGGGGGGGGGGGGGGGGGGGGGGGGGGGGGGGGGGGGGGGGGGGGGGGGGGGGGGGGGGGGGGGGGGGGGGGGGGGGGGGGGGGGGGGGGGGGGGGGGGGGGGGGGGGGGGGGGGGGGGGGGGGGGGGGGGGGGGGGGGGGGGGGGGGGGGGGGGGGGGGGGGGGGGGGGGGGGGGGGGGGGGGGGGGGGGGGGGGGGGGGGGGGGGGGGGGGGGGGGGGGGGGGGGGGGGGGGGGGGGGGGGGGGGGGGGGGGGGGGGGGGGGGGGGGGGGGGGGGGGGGGGGGGGGGGGGGGGGGGGGGGGGGGGGGGGGGGGGGGGGGGGGGGGGGGGGGGGGGGGGGGGGGGGGGGGGGGGGGGGGGGGGGGGGGGGGGGGGGGGGGGGGGGGGGGGGGGGGGGGGGGGGGGGGGGGGGGGGGGGGGGGGGGGGGGGGGGGGGGGGGGGGGGGGGGGGGGGGGGGGGGGGGGGGGGGGGGGGGGGGGGGGGGGGGGGGGGGGGGGGGGGGGGGGGGGGGGGGGGGGGGGGGGGGGGGGGGGGGGGGGGGGGGGGGGGGGGGGGGGGGGGGGGGGGGGGGGGGGGGGGGGGGGGGGGGGGGGGGGGGGGGGGGGGGGGGGGGGGGGGGGGGGGGGGGGGGGGGGGGGGGGGGGGGGGGGGGGGGGGGGGGGGGGGGGGGGGGGGGGGGGGGGGGGGGGGGGGGGGGGGGGGGGGGGGGGGGGGGGGGGGGGGGGGGGGGGGGGGGGGGGGGGGGGGGGGGGGGGGGGGGGGGGGGGGGGGGGGGGGGGGGGGGGGGGGGGGGGGGGGGGGGGGGGGGGGGGGGGGGGGGGGGGGGGGGGGGGGGGGGGGGGGGGGGGGGGGGGGGGGGGGGGGGGGGGGGGGGGGGGGGGGGGGGGGGGGGGGGGGGGGGGGGGGGGGGGGGGGGGGGGGGGGGGGGGGGGGGGGGGGGGGGGGGGGGGGGGGGGGGGGGGGGGGGGGGGGGGGGGGGGGGGGGGGGGGGGGGGGGGGGGGGGGGGGGGGGGGGGGGGGGGGGGGGGGGGGGGGGGGGGGGGGGGGGGGGGGGGGGGGGGGGGGGGGGGGGGGGGGGGGGGGGGGGGGGGGGGGGGGGGGGGGGGGGGGGGGGGGGGGGGGGGGGGGGGGGGGGGGGGGGGGGGGGGGGGGGGGGGGGGGGGGGGGGGGGGGGGGGGGGGGGGGGGGGGGGGGGGGGGGGGGGGGGGGGGGGGGGGGGGGGGGGGGGGGGGGGGGGGGGGGGGGGGGGGGGGGGGGGGGGGGGGGGGGGGGGGGGGGGGGGGGGGGGGGGGGGGGGGGGGGGGGGGGGGGGGGGGGGGGGGGGGGGGGGGGGGGGGGGGGGGGGGGGGGGGGGGGGGGGGGGGGGGGGGGGGGGGGGGGGGGGGGGGGGGGGGGGGGGGGGGGGGGGGGGGGGGGGGGGGGGGGGGGGGGGGGGGGGGGGGGGGGGGGGGGGGGGGGGGGGGGGGGGGGGGGGGGGGGGGGGGGGGGGGGGGGGGGGGGGGGGGGGGGGGGGGGGGGGGGGGGGGGGGGGGGGGGGGGGGGGGGGGGGGGGGGGGGGGGGGGGGGGGGGGGGGGGGGGGGGGGGGGGGGGGGGGGGGGGGGGGGGGGGGGGGGGGGGGGGGGGGGGGGGGGGGGGGGGGGGGGGGGGGGGGGGGGGGGGGGGGGGGGGGGGGGGGGGGGGGGGGGGGGGGGGGGGGGGGGGGGGGGGGGGGGGGGGGGGGGGGGGGGGGGGGGGGGGGGGGGGGGGGGGGGGGGGGGGGGGGGGGGGGGGGGGGGGGGGGGGGGGGGGGGGGGGGGGGGGGGGGGGGGGGGGGGGGGGGGGGGGGGGGGGGGGGGGGGGGGGGGGGGGGGGGGGGGGGGGGGGGGGGGGGGGGGGGGGGGGGGGGGGGGGGGGGGGGGGGGGGGGGGGGGGGGGGGGGGGGGGGGGGGGGGGGGGGGGGGGGGGGGGGGGGGGGGGGGGGGGGGGGGGGGGGGGGGGGGGGGGGGGGGGGGGGGGGGGGGGGGGGGGGGGGGGGGGGGGGGGGGGGGGGGGGGGGGGGGGGGGGGGGGGGGGGGGGGGGGGGGGGGGGGGGGGGGGGGGGGGGGGGGGGGGGGGGGGGGGGGGGGGGGGGGGGGGGGGGGGGGGGGGGGGGGGGGGGGGGGGGGGGGGGGGGGGGGGGGGGGGGGGGGGGGGGGGGGGGGGGGGGGGGGGGGGGGGGGGGGGGGGGGGGGGGGGGGGGGGGGGGGGGGGGGGGGGGGGGGGGGGGGGGGGGGGGGGGGGGGGGGGGGGGGGGGGGGGGGGGGGGGGGGGGGGGGGGGGGGTGGGGGGGGGGGGGGGGGGGGGGGGGGGGGGGGGGGGGGGGGGGGGGGGGGGGGGGGGGGGGGGGGGGGGGGGGGGGGGGGGGGGGGGGGGGGGGGGGGGGGGGGGGGGGGGGGGGGGGGGGGGGGGGGGGGGGGGGGGGGGGGGGGGGGGGGGGGGGGGGGGGGGGGGGGGGGGGGGGGGGGGGGGGGGGGGGGGGGGGGGGGGGGGGGGGGGGGGGGGGGGGGGGGGGGGGGGGGGGGGGGGGGGGGGGGGGGGGGGGGGGGGGGGGGGGGGGGGGGGGGGGGGGGGGGGGGGGGGGGGGGGGGGGGGGGGGGGGGGGGGGGGGGGGGGGGGGGGGGGGGGGGGGGGGGGGGGGGGGGGGGGGGGGGGGGGGGGGGGGGGGGGGGGGGGGGGGGGGGGGGGGGGGGGGGGGGGGGGGGGGGGGGGGGGGGGGGGGGGGGGGGGGGGGGGGGGGGGGGGGGGGGGGGGGGGGGGGGGGGGGGGGGGGGGGGGGGGGGGGGGGGGGGGGGGGGGGGGGGGGGGGGGGGGGGGGGGGGGGGGGGGGGGGGGGGGGGGGGGGGGGGGGGGGGGGGGGGGGGGGGGGGGGGGGGGGGGGGGGGGGGGGGGGGGGGGGGGGGGGGGGGGGGGGGGGGGGGGGGGGGGGGGGGGGGGGGGGGGGGGGGGGGGGGGGGGGGGGGGGGGGGGGGGGGGGGGGGGGGGGGGGGGGGGGGGGGGGGGGGGGGGGGGGGGGGGGGGGGGGGGGGGGGGGGGGGGGGGGGGGGGGGGGGGGGGGGGGGGGGGGGGTGGGGGGGGGGGGGGGGGGGGGGGGGGGGGGGGGGGGGGGGGGGGGGGGGGGGGGGGGGGGGGGGGGGGGGGGGGGGGGGGGGGGGGGGGGGGGGGGGGGGGGGGGGGGGGGGGGGTGGGGGGGGGGGGGGGGGGGGGGGGGGGGGGGGGGGGGGGGGGGGGGGGGGGGGGGGGGGGGGGGGGGGGGGGGGGGGGGGGGGGGGGGGGGGGGGGGGGGGGGGGGGGGGGGGGGGGGGGGGGGGGGGGGGGGGGGGGGGGGGGGGGGGGGGGGGGGGGGGGGGGGGGGGGGGGGGGGGGGGGGGGGGGGGGGGGGGGGGGGGGGGGGGGGGGGGGGGGGGGGGGGGGGGGGGTGGGGGGGGGGGGGGGGGGGGGGGGGGGGGGGGGGGGGGGGGGGGGGGGGGGGGGGGGGGGGGGGGGGGGGGGGGGGGGGGGGGGGGGGGGGGGGGGGGGGGGGGGGGGGGGGGGGGGGGGGGGGGGGGGGGGGGGGGGGGGGGGGGGGGGGGGGGGGGGGGGGGGGGGGGGGGGGGGGGGGGGGGGGGGGGGGGGGGGGGGGGGGGGGGGGGGGGGGGGGGGGGGGGGGGGGGGGGGGGGGGGGGGGGGGGGGGGGGGGGGGGGGGGGGGGGGGGGGGGGGGGGGGGGGGGGGGGGGGGGGGGGGGGGGGGGGGGGGGGGGGGGGGGGGGGGGGGGGGGGGGGGGGGGGGGGGGGGGGGGGGGGGGGGGGGGGGGGGGGGGGGGGGGGGGGGGGGGGGGGGGGGGGGGGGGGGGGGGGGGGGGGGGGGGGGGGGGGAGGGGGGGGGGGGGGGGGGGGGGGGGGGGGGGGGGGGGGGGGGGGGGGGGGGGGGGGGGGGGGGGGGGGGGGGGGGGGGGGGGGGGGGGGGGGGGGGGGGGGGGGGGGGGGGGGGGGGGGGGGGGGGGGGGGGGGGGGGGGGGGGGGGGGGGGGGGGGGGGGGGGGGGGGGGGGGGGGGGGGGGGGGGGGGGGGGGGGGGGGGGGGGGGGGGGGGGGGGGGGGGGGGGGGGGGGGGGGGGGGGGGGGGGGGGGGGGGGGGGGGGGGGGGGGGGGGGGGGGGGGGGGGGGGGGGGGGGGGGGGGGGGGGGGGGGGGGGGGGGGGGGGGGGGGGGGGGGGGGGGGGGGGGGGGGGGGGGGGGGGGGGGGGGGGGGGGGGGGGGGGGGGGGGGGGGGGGGGGGGGGGGGGGGGGGGGGGGGGGGGGGGGGGGGGGGGGGGGGGGGGGGGGGGGGGGGGGGGGGGGGGGGGGGGGGGGGGGGGGGGGGGGGGGGGGGGGGGGGGGGGGGGGGGGGGGGGGGGGGGGGGGGGGGGGGGGGGGGGGGGGGGGGGGGGGGGGGGGGGGGGGGGGGGGGGGGGGGGGGGGGGGGGGGGGGGGGGGGGGGGGGGGGGGGGGGGGGGGGGGGGGGGGGGGGGGGGGGGGGGGGGGGGGGGGGGGGGGGGGGGGGGGGGGGGGGGGGGGGGGGGGGGGGGGGGGGGGGTGGGGGGGGGGGGGGGGGGGGGGGGGGGGGGGGGGGGGGGGTGGGGGGGGGGGGGGGGGGGGGGGGGGGGGGGGGGGGGGGGGGGGGGGGGGGGGGGGGGGGGGGGGGGGGGGGGGGGGGGGGGGGGGGGGGGGGGGGGGGGGGGGGGGGGGGGGGGGGGGGGGGGGGGGGGGGGGGGGGGGGGGGGGGGGGGGGGGGGGGGGGGGGGGGGGGGGGGGGGGGGGGGGGGGGGGGGGGGGGGGGGGGGGGGGGGGGGGGGGGGGGGGGGGGGGGGGGGGGGGGGGGGGGGGGGGGGGGGGGGGGGGGGGGGGGGGGGGGGGGGGGGGGGGGGGGGGGGGGGGGGGGGGGGGGGGGGGGGGGGGGGGGGGGGGGGGGGGGGGGGGGGGGGGGGGGGGGGGGGGGGGGGGGGGGGGGGGGGGGGGGGGGGGGGGGGGGGGGGGGGGGGGGGGGGGGGGGGGGGGGGGGGGGAGGGGGGGGGGGGGGGGGGGGGGGGGGGGGGGGGGGGGGGGGGGGGGGGGGGGGGGGGGGGGGGGGGGGGGGGGGGGGGGGGGGGGGGGGGGGGGGGGGGGGGGGGGGGGGGGGGGGGGGGGGGGGGGGGGGGGGGGGGGGGGGGGGGGGGGGGGGGGGGGGGGGGGGGGGGGGGGGGGGGGGGGGGGGGGGGGGGGGGGGGGGGGGGGGGGGGGGGGGGGGGGGGGGGGGGGGGGGGGGGGGGGGGGGGGGGGGGGGGGGGGGGGGGGGGGGGGGGGGGGGGGGGGGGGGGGGGGGGGGGGGGGGGGGGGGGGGGGGGGGGGGGGGGGGGGGGGGGGGGGGGGGGGGGGGGGGGGGGGGGGAGGGGGGGGGGGGGGGGGGGGGGGGGGGGGGGGGGGGGGGGGGGGGGGGGGGGGGGGGGGGGGGGGGGGGGGGGGGGGGGGGGGGGGGGGGGGGGGGGGGGGGGGGGGGGGGGGGGGGGGGGGGGGGGGGGGGGGGGGGGGGGGGGGGGGGGGGGGGGGGGGGGGGGGGGGGGGGGGGGGGGGGGGGGGGGGGGGGGGGGGGGGGGGGGGGGGGGGGGGGGGGGGGGGGGGGGGGGGGGGGGGGGGGGGGGGGGGGGGGGGGGGGGGGGGGGGGGGGGGGGGGGGGGGGGGGGGGGGGGGGGGGGGGGGGGGGGGGGGGGGGGGGGGGGGGGGGGGGGGGGGGGGGGGGGGGGGGGGGGGGGGGGGGGGGGGGGGGGGGGGGGGGGGGGGGGGGGGGGGGGGGGGGGGGGGGGGGGGGGGGGGGGGGGGGGGGGGGGGGGGGGGGGGGGGGGGGGGGGGGGTGGGGGGGGGGGGGGGGGGGGGGGGGGGGGGGGGGGGGGGGGGGGGGGGGGGGGGGGGGGGGGGGGGGGGGGGGGGGGGGGGGGGGGGGGGGGGGGGGGGGGGGGGGGGGGGGGGGGGGGGGGGGGGGGGGGGGGGGGGGGGGGGGGGGGGGGGGGGGGGGGGGGGGGGGGGGGGGGGGGGGGGGGGGGGGGGGGGGGGGGGGGGGGGGGGGGGGGGGGGGGGGGGGGGGGGGGGGGGGGGGGGGGGGGGGGGGGGGGGGGGGGGGGGGGGGGGGGGGGGGGGGGGGGGGGGGGGGGGGGGGGGGGGGGGGGGGGGGGGGGGGGGGGGGGGGGGGGGGGGGGGGGGGGGGGGGGGGGGGGGGGGGGGGGGGGGGGGGGGGGGGGGGGGGGGGGGGGGGGGGGGGGGGGGGGGGGGGGGGGGGGGGGGGGGGGGGGGGGGGGGGGGGGGGGGGGGGGGGGGGGGGGGGGGGGGGGGGGGGGGGGGGGGGGGGGGGGGGGGGGGGGGGGGGGGGGGGGGGGGGGGGGGGGGGGGGGGGGGGGGGGGGGGGGGGGGGGGGGGGGGGGGGGGGGGGGGGGGGGGGGGGGGGGGGGGGGGGGGGGGGGGGGGGGGGGGGGGGGGGGGGGGGGGGGGGGGGGGGGGGGGGGGGGGGGGGGGGGGGGGGGGGGGGGGGGGGGGGGGGGGGGGGGGGGGGGGGGGGGGGGGGGGGGGGGGGGGGGGGGGGGGGGGGGGGGGGGGGGGGGGGGGGGGGGGGGGGGGGGGGGGGGGGGGGGGGGGGGGGGGGGGGGGGGGGGGGGGGGGGGGGGGGGGGGGGGGGGGGGGGGGGGGGGGGGGGGGGGGGGGGGGGGGGGGGGGGGGGGGGGGGGGGGGGGGGGGGGGGGGGGGGGGGGGGGGGGGGGGGGGGGGGGGGGGGGGGGGGGGGGGGGGGGGGGGGGGGGGGGGGGGGGGGGGGGGGGGGGGGGGGGGGGGGGGGGGGGGGGGGGGGGGGGGGGGGGGGGGGGGGGGGGGGGGGGGGGGGGGGGGGGGGGGGGGGGGGGGGGGGGGGGGGGGGGGGGGGGGGGGGGGGGGGGGGGGGGGGGGGGGGGGGGGGGGGGGGGGGGGGGGGGGGGGGGGGGGGGGGGGGGGGGGGGGGGGGGGGGGGGGGGGGGGGGGGGGGGGGGGGGGGGGGGGGGGGGGGGGGGGGGGGGGGGGGGGGGGGGGGGGGGGGGGGGGGGGGGGGGGGGGGGGGGGGGGGGGGGGGGGGGGGGGGGGGGGGGGGGGGGGGGGGGGGGGGGGGGGGGGGGGGGGGGGGGGGGGGGGGGGGGGGGGGGGGGGGGGGGGGGGGGGGGGGGGGGGGGGGGGGGGGGGGGGGGGGGGGGGGGGGGGGGGGGGGGGGGGGGGGGGGGGGGGGGGGGGGGGGGGGGGGGGGGGGGGGGGGGGGGGGGGGGGGGGGGGGGGGGGGGGGGGGGGGGGGGGGGGGGGGGGGGGGGGGGGGGGGGGGGGGGTGGGGGGGGGGGGGGGGGGGGGGGGGGGGGGGGGGGGGGGGGGGGGGGGGGGGGGGGGGGGGGGGGGGGGGGGGGGGGGGGGGGGGGGGGGGGGGGGGGGGGGGGGGGGGGGGGGGGGGGGGGGGGGGGGGGGGGGGGGGGGGGGGGGGGGGGGGGGGGGGGGGGGGGGGGGGGGGGGGGGGGGGGGGGGGGGGGGGGGGGGGGGGGGGGGGGGGGGGGGGGGGGGGGGGGGGGGGGGGGGGGGGGGGGGGGGGGGGGGGGGGGGGGGGGGGGGGGGGGGGGGGGGGGGGGGGGGGGGGGGGGGGGGGGGGGGGGGGGGGGGGGGGGGGGGGGGGGGGGGGGGGGGGGGGGGGGGGGGGGGGGGGGGGGGGGGGGGGGGGGGGGGGGGGGGGGGGGGGGGGGGGGGGGGGGGGGGGGGGGGGGGGGGGGGGGGGGGGGGGGGGGGGGGGGGGGGGGGGGGGGGGGGGGGGGGGGGGGGGGGGGGGTGGGGGGGGGGGGGGGGGGGGGGGGGGGGGGGGGGGGGGGGGGGGGGGGGGGGGGGGGGGGGGGGGGGGGGGGGGGGGGGGGGGGGGGGGGGGGGGGGGGGGGGGGGGGGGGGGGGGGGGGGGGGGGGGGGGGGGGGGGGGGGGGGGGGGGGGGGGGGGGGGGGGGGGGGGGGGGGGGGGGGGGGGGGGGGGGGGGGGGGGGGGGGGGGGGGGGGGGGGGGGGGGGGGGGGGGGGGGGGGGGGGGGGGGGGGGGGGGGGGGGGGGGGGGGGGGGGGGGGGGGGGGGGGGGGGGGGGGGGGGGGGGGGGGGGGGGGGGGGGGGGGGGGGGGGGGGGGGGGGGGGGGGGGGGGGGGGGGGGGGGGGGGGGGGGGGGGGGGGGGGGGGGGGGGGGGGGGGGGGGGGGGGGGGGGGGGGGGGGGGGGGGGGGGGGGGGGGGGGGGGGGGGGGGGGGGGGGGGGGGGGGGGGGGGGGGGGGGGGGGGGGGGGGGGGGGGGGGGGGGGGGGGGGGGGGGGGGGGGGGGGGGGGGGGGGGGGGGGGGGGGGGGGGGGGGGGGGGGGGGGGGGGGGGGGGGGGGGGGGGGGGGGGGGGGGGGGGGGGGGGGGGGGGGGGGGGGGGGGGGGGGGGGGGGGGGGGGGGGGGGGGGGGGGGGGGGGGGGGGGGGGGGGGGGGGGGGGGGGGGGGGGGGGGGGGGGGGGGGGGGGGGGGGGGGGGGGGGGGGGGGGGGTGGGGGGGGGGGGGGGGGGGGGGGGGGGGGGGGGGGGGGGGGGGGGGGGGGGGGGGGGGGGGGGGGGGGGGGGGGGGGGGGGGGGGGGGGGGGGGGGGGGGGGGGGGGGGGGGGGGGGGGGGGGGGGGGGGGGGGGGGGGGGGGGGGGGGGGGGGGGGGGGGGGGGGGGGGGGGGGGGGGGGGGGGGGGGGGGGGGGGGGGGGGGGGGGGGGGGGGGGGGGGGGGGGGGGGGGGGGGGGGGGGGGGGGGGGGGGGGGGGGGGGGGGGGGGGGGGGGGGGGGGGGGGGGGGGGGGGGGGGGGGGGGGGGGGGGGGGGGGGGGGGGGGGGGGGGGGGGGGGGGGGGGGGGGGGGGGGGGGGGGGGGGGGGGGGGGGGGGGGGGGGGGGGGGGGGGGGGGGGGGGGGGGGGGGGGGGGGGGGGGGGGGGGGGGGGGGGGGGGGGGGGGGGGGGGGGGGGGGGGGGGGGGGGGGGGGGGGGGGGGGGGGGGGGGGGGGGGGGGGGGGGGGGGGGGGGGGGGGGGGGGGGGGGGGGGGGGGGGGGGGGGGGGGGGGGGGGGGGGGGGGGGGGGGGGGGGGGGGGGGGGGGGGGGGGGGGGGGGGGGGGGGGGGGGGGGGGGGGGGGGGGGGGGGGGGGGGGGGGGGGTGGGGGGGGGGGGGGGGGGGGGGGGGGGGGGGGGGGGGGGGGGGGGGGGGGGGGGGGGGGGGGGGGGGGGGGGGGGGGGGGGGGGGGGGGGGGGGGGGGGGGGGGGGGGGGGGGGGGGGGGGGGGGGGGGGGGGGGGGGGGGGGGCGGGGGGGGGGGGGGGGGGGGGGGGGGGGGGGGGGGGGGGGGGGGGGGGGGGGGGGGGGGGGGGGGGGGGGGGGGGGGGGGGGGGGGGGGGGGGGGGGGGGGGGGGGGGGGGGGGGGGGGGGGGGGGGGGGGGGGGGGGGGGGGGGGGGGGGGGGGGGGGGGGGGGGGGGGGGGGGGGGGGGGGGGGGGGGGGGGGGGGGGGGGGGGGGGGGGGGGGGGGGGGGGGGGGGGGGGGGGGGGGGGGGGGGGGGGGGGGGGGGGGGGGGGGGGGGGGGGGGGGGGGGGGGGGGGGGGGGGGGGGGGGGGGGGGGGGGGGGGGGGGGGGGGGGGGGGGGGGGGGGGGGGGGGGGGGGGGGGGGGGGGGGGGGGGGGGGGGGGGGGGGGGGGGGGGGGGGGGGGGGGGGGGGGGGGGGGGGGGGGGGGGGGGGGGGGGGGGGGGGGGGGGGGGGGGGGGGGGGGGGGGGGGGGGGGGGGGGGGGGGGGGGGGGGGGGGGGGGGGGGGGGGGGGGGGGGGGGGGGGGGGGGGGGGGGGGGGGGGGGGGGGGGGGGGGGGGGGGGGGGGGGGGGGGGGGGGGGGGGGGGGGGGGGGGGGGGGGGGGGGGGGGGGGGGGGGGGGGGGGGGGGGGGGGGGGGGGGGGGGGGGGGGGGGGGGGGGGGGGGGGGGGGGGGGGGGGGGGGGGGGGGGGGGGGGGGGGGGGGGGGGGGGGGGGGGGGGGGGGGGGGGGGGGGGGGGGGGGGGGGGGGGGGGGGGGGGGGGGGGGGGGGGGGGGGGGGGGGGGGGGGGGGGGGGGGGGGGGGGGGGGGGGGGGGGGGGGGGGGGGGGGGGGGGGGGGGGGGGGGGGGGGGGGGGGGGGGGGGGGGGGGGGGGGGGGGGGGGGGGGGGGGGGGGGGGGGGGGGGGGGGGGGGGGGGGGGGGGGGGGGGGGGGGGGGGGGGGGGGGGGGGGGGGGGGGGGGGGGGGGGGGGGGGGGGGGGGGGGGGGGGGGGGGGGGGGGGGGGGGGGGGGGGGGGGGGGGGGGGGGGGGGGGGGGGGGGGGGGGGGGGGGGGGGGGGGGGGGGGGGGGGGGGGGGGGGGGGGGGGGGGGGGGGGGGGGGGGGGGGGGGGGGGGGGGGGGGGGGGGGGGGGGGGGGGGGGGGGGGGGGGGGGGGGGGGGGGGGGGGGGGGGGGGGGGGGGGGGGGGGGGGGGGGGGGGGGGGGGGGGGGGGGGGGGGGGGGGGGGGGGGGGGGGGGGGGGGGGGGGGGGGGGGGGGGGGGGGGGGGGGGGGGGGGGGGGGGGGGGGGGGGGGGGGGGGGGGGGGGGGGGGGGGGGGGGGGGGGGGGGGGGGGGGGGGGGGGGGGGGGGGGGGGGGGGGGGGGGGGGGGGGGGGGGGGGGGGGGGGGGGGGGGGGGTGGGGGGGGGGGGGGGGGGGGGGGGGGGGGGGGGGGGGGGGGGGGGGGGGGGGGGGGGGGGGGGGGGGGGGGGGGGGGGGGGGGGGGGGGGGGGGGGGGGGGGGGGGGGGGGGGGGGGGGGGGGGGGGGGGGGGGGGGGGGGGGGGGGGGGGGGGGGGGGGGGGGGGGGGGGGGGGGGGGGGGGGGGGGGGGGGGGGGGGGGGGGGGGGGGGGGGGGGGGGGGGGGGGGGGGGGGGGGGGGGGGGGGGGGGGGGGGGGGGGGGGGGGGGGGGGGGGGGGGGGGGGGGGGGGGGGGGGGGGGGGGGGGGGGGGGGGGGGGGGGGGGGGGGGGGGGGGGGGGGGGGGGGGGGGGGGGGGGGGGGGGGGGGGGGGGGGGGTGGGGGGGGGGGGGGGGGGGGGGGGGGGGGGGGGGGGGGGGGGGGGGGGGGGGGGGGGGGGGGGGGGGGGGGGGGGGGGGGGGGGG
>JAOANR010000043.1:27500-32530 GCA_030278955.1 Hygrophila difformis
GGGGGGGGGGGGGGGGGGGGGGGGGGGGGGGGGGGGGGGGGGCGGGGGGGGGGGGGGGGGGGGGGGGGGGGGCGGGGGGGGGGGGGGGGGGGGGGGGGGGGGGGGGGGGGGGGGGGGGGGGGGGGGGGGGGGGGGGGGGGGGGGGGGGGGGGGGGGGGGGGGGGGGGGGGGGGGGGGGGCGGGGGGGGGCGGGGGGGGGGGGGGGGGGGGGGGGGGGGGGGGGGGGGGGGGGGGGGGGGGGGGGGGGGGGGGGGGGGGGGGGGGGGGGGGGGGGGGGGGGGGGGGGGGGGGGGGGGGGGGGGGGGGGGGGGGGGGGGGGGGGGGGGGGGGGGGGGGGGGGGGGGCGGGGGGGGGGGGGGGGGGGGGGGGGGGGGGGGGGGGGGGGGGGGGGGGGGGGGGGGGGGGGGGGGGGGGGGGGGGGGGGGGGGGGGGGGGGGGGGGGGGGGGGGGGGGGGGGGGGGGGCGGGGGGGGGGGGGGGGGGGGGGGGGGGGGGGGGGGGGTGGGGGGGGGGGGGGGGGGGGGGGGGGGGGGGGGGGGGGGGGGGGGGGGGGGGGGGGGGGGGGGGGGGGGGGGGGGGGGGGGGGGGGGGGGGGGGGGGGGGGGGGGGGGGGGGGGGGGGGGGGGGGGGGGGGGGGGGGGGGGGGGGGGGGGGGGGGGGGGGGGGGGGGGGGGGGGGGGGGGGGGGGGGGGGGGGGGGGGGGGGGGGGGGGGGGGCGGGGGGGGGGGGGGGGGGGGGGGGGGGGGGGGGGGGGGGGGGGGGGGGGGGGGGGGGGGGGGGGGGGGCGGGGGGGGGGGGGGGGGGGGGGGGGGGGGGGGGGGGGGGGGGGGGGGGGGGGGGGGGGGGGGGGGGGGGGGGGGGGGGGGGGGGGGGGGGGGGGGGGGGGGGGGGGGGGGGGGGGGGGGGGGGGGGGGGGGGGGGGGGGGGGGGGGGGGGGGGGGGGGGGGGGGGGGGGGGGGGGGGGGGGGGGGGGGGGGGGGGCGGGGGGGGGGGGGGGGGGGGGGGGGGGGGGGGGCGGGGGGGGGGGGGGGGGGGGGGGGGGGGGGGGGGGGGGGGGGGGGGGGGGGGGGGGGGGGGGGGGGGGGGGGGGGGGGGGGGGGGGGGGGGGGGGGGGGGGGGGGGGGGGGGGGGGGGGGGGGGGGGGGGGGGGGGGGGGGGGGGGGGGGGGGGGGGGGGAGGGGGGGGGGGGGGGGGGGGGGGGGGGGGGGGGGGGGGGGGGGGGGGGGGGGGGGGGGGGGGGGGGGGGGGGGGGGGGGGGGGGGGGGGGGGGGGGGGGGGGGGGGGGGGGGGGGGGGGGGGGGGGGGGGGGGGGGGGGGGGGGGGGGGGGGGGGGGGGGGGGGGGGGGGGGGGGGGGGGGGGGGGGGGGGGGGGGGGGGGGGGGGGGGGGGGGGGGGGGGGGGGGGGGGGGGGGGGGGGGGGGGGGGGGGGGGGGGGGGGGGGGGGGGGGGGGGGGGGGGGGGGGGGGGGGGGGGGGGGGGGGGGGGGGGGGGGGGGGGGGGGGGGGGGGGGGGGGGGGGGGGGGGGGGGGGGGGGGGGGGGGGGGGGGGGGGGGGGGGGGGGGGGGGGGGGGGGGGGGGGGGGGGGGGGCGGGGGGGGGGGGGGGGGGGGGGGGGGGGGGGGGGGGGGGGGGGGGGGGGGGGGGGGGGGGGGGGGGGGGGGGGGGGGGGGGGGGGGGGGGGGGGGGGGGGGGGGGGGGGGGGGGGGGGGGGGGGGGGGGGGGGGGGGGGGGGGGGGGGGGGGGGGGGGGGGGGGGGGGGGGGGGGGGGGGGGGGGGGGGGGGGGGGGGGGGGGGGGGGGGGGGGGGGGGGGGGGGGGGGGGGGGGGGGGGGGGGGGGGGGGGGGGGGGGGGGGGGGGGGGGGGGGGGGGGGGGGGGGGGGGGGGGGGGGGGGGGGGGGGGGGGGGGGGGGGGGGGGGGGGGGGGGGGGGGGGGGGGGGGGGGGGGGGGGGGGGGGGGGGGGGGGGGGGGGGGGGGGGGGGGGGGGGGGGGGGGGGGGGGGGGGGGGGGGGGGGGGGGGGGGGGGGGGGGGGGGGGGGGGGGGGGGGGGGGGGGGGGGGGGGGGGGGGGGGGGGGGGGGGGGGGGGGGGGGGGGGGGGGGGGGGGGGGGGGGGGGGGGGGGGGGGGGGGGGGGGGGGGGGGGGGGGCGGGGGGGGGGGGGGGCGGGGGGGGGGGGGGGGGGGGGGGGGGGGGGGGGGGGGGGGGGGGGGGGGGGGGGGGGGCGGGGGGGGGGGGGGGGGGGGGGGGGGGGGGGGGGGGGGGGGGGGGGGGGGGGGGGGGGGGGGGGGGGGGGGGGGGGGGGGGGGGGGGGGGGGGGGGGGGGGGGGGGGGGGGGGGGGGGGGGGGGGGGGGGGGGGGGGGGGGGGGAGGGGGGGGGGGGGGGGGGGGGGGGGGGGGGGGGGGGGGCGGGGGGGGGGGGGGGGGGGGGGGGGGGGGGGGGGGGGGGGGGGGGGGGGGGGGGGGGGGGGGGGGGGGGGGGGGGGGGGGGGGCGGGGGGGGGGGGGGGGGGGGGGGGGGGGGGGGGGGGGGGGGGGGGGGGGGGGGGGGGGGGGGGGGGGGGGGGGGGGGGGGGGGGGGGGGGGGGGGGGGGGGGGGGGGGGGGGGGGGGGGGGGGGGGGGGGGGGGGGGGGGGGGGGGGGGGGGGGGGGGGGGGGGGGGGGGGGGGGGGGGGGGGGGGGGGGGGGGGGGGGGGGGGGGGGGGGGGGGGGGGGGGGGGGGGGGGGGGGGGGGGGGGGGGGGGGGGGGGGGGGGGGGGGGGGGGGGGGGGGGGGGGGGGGGGGGGGGGGGGGGGGGGGGGGGGGGGGGGGGGGGGGGGGGGGGGGGGGGGGGGGGGGGGGGGGGGGGGGGGGGGGGGGGGGGGGGGGGGGGGGGGGGGGGGGGGGGGGGGGGGGGGGGGGGGGGGGGGGGGGGGGGGGGGGGGGGGGGGGGGGGGGGGGGGGGGGGGGGGGGGGGGGGGGGGGGGGGGGGGGGGGGGGGGGGGCGGGGGGGGGGGGGGGGGGGGGGGGGGGGGGGGGGGGGGGGGGGGGGGCGGGGGGGGGGGGGGGGGGGGGGGGGGGGGGGGGGGGGGGGGGGGGGGGGGGGGGGGGGGGGGGGGGGGGGGGGGGGGGGGGGGGGGGGGGGGGGGGGGGGGGGGGGGGGGGGGGGGGGGGGGGGGGGGGGGGGGGGGGGGGGGGGGGGGGGGGGGGGGGGGGGGGGGGGGGGGGGGGGGGGGGGGGGGGGGGGGGGGGGGGGGGGGGGGGGGGGGGGGGGGGGGGGGGGGGGGGGGGGGGGGGGGGGGGGGGGGGGGGGGGGGGGGGGGGGGGGGGGGGGGGGGGGGGGGGGGGGGGGGGGGGGGGGGGGGGGGGGGGGGGGGGGGGGGGGGGGGGGGGGGGGGGGGGGGGGGGGGGGGGGGGGGGGGGGGGGGGGGGGGGGGGGGGGGGGGGGGGGGGGGGGGGGGGGGGGGGGGGGGGGGGGGGGGGGGGGGGGGGGGGGGGGGGGGGGGGGGGGGGGGGGGGGGGGGGGGGGGGGGGGGGGGGGGGGGGGGGGGGGGGGGGGGGGGGGGGGGGGGGGGGGGGGGGGGGGGGGGGGGGGGGGGGGGGGGGGGGGGGGGGGGGGGGGGGGGGGGGGGGGGGGGGGGGGGGGGGGGGGGGGCGGGGGGGGGGGGGGGGGGGGGGGGGGGGGGGGGGGGGGGGGGGGGGGGGGGGGGGGGGGGGGGGGGGGGGGGGGGGGGGGGGGGGGGGGGGGGGGGGGGGGGGGGGGGGGGGGGGGGGGGGGGGGGGGGGGGGGGGGGGGGGGGGGGGGGGGGGGGGGGGGGGGGGGGGGGGGGGGGGGGGGGGGGGGGGGGGGGGGGGGGGGGGGGGGGGGGGGGGGGGGGGGGGGGGGGGGGGGGGGGGGGGGGGGGGGGGGGGGGGGGGGGGGGGGGGGGGGGGGGGGGGGGGGGGGGGGGGGGGGGGGGGGGGGGGGGGGGGGGGGGGGGGGGGGGGGGGGGGGGGGGGGGGGGGGGGGGGGGGGGGGGGGGGGGGGGGGGGGGGGGGGGGCGGGGGGGGGGGGGGGGGGGGGGGGGGGGGGGGGGGGGGGGGGGGGGGGGGGGGGGGGGGGGGGGGGGGGGGGGGGGGGGGGGGGGGGGGGGGGGGGGGGGGGGGGGGGGGGGGGGGGGGGGGGGGGGGGGGGGGGGGGGGGGGGGGGGGGGGGGGGGGGGGGGGGGGGGGGGGGGGGGGGGGGGGGGGGGGGGGGGGGGGGGGGGGGGGGGGGGGGGGGGGGGGGGGGGGGGGGGGGGGGGGGGGGGGGGGGGGGGGGGGGGGGGGGGGGGGGGGGGGGGGGGGGGGGGGGGGGGGGGGGGGGGGGGGGGGGGGGGGGGGGGGGGGGGGGGGGGGGGGGGGGGGGGGGGGGGGGGGGGGGGGGGGGGGGGGGGGGGGGGGGGGGGGGGGGGGGGGGGGGGGGGGGGGGGGGGGGGGGGGGGGGGGGGGGGGGGGGGGGGGGGGGGGGGGGGGGGGGGGGGGGGGGGGGGGGGGGGGGGGGGGGGGGGGGGGGGGGGGGGGGGGGGGGGGGGGGGGGGGGGGGGGGGGGGGGGGGGGGGGGGGGGGGGGGGGGGGGGGGGGGGGGGGGGACCTCCCCCAACCCCCCCCCCCTACCAGGCATAACACCAAAACACCCACCTTCCACCGGGGGGGGGGGGGGGGGGGGGGGGGGGGGGGGGGGGGGGGGGGGGGGGGGGGGGGGGGGGGGGGGGGGGGGGGGGGGGGGGGGGGGGGGGGGGGGGGGGGGGGGGGGGGGGGGGGGGGGGGGGGGGGGGGGGGGGGGGGGGGGGGGGGGGGGGGGGGGGGGGGGGGGGGGGGGGGGGGGGGGGGGGGGGGGGGGGGGGGGGGGGGGGGGGGGGGGGGGGGGGGGGGGGGGGGGGGGGGGGGGGGGGGGGGGGGGGGGGGGGGGGGGGGGGGGGGGGGGGGGGGGGGGGGGGGGGGGGGGGGGGGGGGGGGGGGGGGGGGGGGGGGGGGGGGGGGGGGGGGGGGGGGGGGGGGGGGGGGGGGGGGGGGGGGGGGGGGGGGGGGGGGGGGGGGG